>JASDQU010033405.1:1189-19000 GCA_032191745.1 Picea mariana | reverse complement strand
ATATATATATATATATATATATATGCATGTAATATAAGCAATTGTGCATTGCATTTCAACCATGTGAAATGTTTTACATACACTTAAGAGTTTTTAAATCAACTTCAAGATGAAATTCCACACAATATGAACCATATGCCTCCACATATAATTTTCCCATTGCAACATGTGAATACATAATTAATGGTAAATATGTTTTGTTGAAAACAAATTTCAAGGACTCATCGGACTCCTTATTGATAGGAAAAATTCTCAACCAAGAAAGGTGATCTTCAAATTGAACTTGAAAATATTTATCACTTGTCTTATAAAGGTTTGTATATAATGCATGATTCATTAATGTGATTGAAAGTCTTTCATATTTTTCATTCTTTAATAAATCCATCTCATTCAATTTTATAACAAAAATCATTTTCCCACGTTCTTCCTCAATAGAGATGTCGTAGTACCTCACCATCAGTTGTAATACAATTCTATGTCATACCACATGTTATTTGTTTTAATTCAGAATAATATCACTTTGTACTTTATTTTTACTCTTACTTGTAACTTCATGCACTGCTCCTAATTGATATGCATCTCCCAATGAATCAACATTTTTTTTTGTTTCATAGTGCACACTCTTTATTCACATGAAAATGGAGAGGAACCAAAATCTTCTTAATTCCAACATTCAACATTCTCTCTCTCATAAATTTATAAAAACTTGCATATGCTTCCCTATTGATCCTTCTATCATCACAAACATCACAAACTCCTTGAACATACTTTACATCAATTTTTAAGTTTGCAATTAATTGGTTAACTACTTATTTCCTCAAAGCATCAAATTTTGGTTGTTTGAGCATTTCTTTAATGCCACTTTTATTTAACACAATTTTGCATAAATCCATAGAATCAATAAAATTTGGATCGAATATGGACTTCAACCCAAACAATATTTTTATAAAGGCACCTCCCTTGTTTTCAAAACATGATATTGGTTTCATATCTTTTGATTTTTTCCTCAACGCCATTGGAGTTTTCTTTATCATAGAGAGTCTCTTTTGCAAATGAGAGATGTCATTTTTCAACTTTTGAATTTCTTTTAAAGATTTGGATTTATCTTGAAGTAGTTTTTCCACATGTATTTGATTCAAGATTATTATTGTTTGGTTCAATATCATGTTTTCATGATACTGAATCATATTTGAGTGGCGGAATTGATGTAATTGGATATCAAGATCTTGAATTTTTCGTTTAAGGTAAATGCAGTTACCTTCTAAGTTTTTACAATATCCTAGAAGACCACTATTTACATAGAATATAAACCAACATAGTCCTATTATTGTTTTGAAATAATTATGAGAGTTGGATACAAGGAAAATTTGATAGAGTTCTTCTTTTACCCAAACATCAAAATTTTGAGCTCAAAATTCCCTTAATGCATTATAATCAATGTAGGTACCAATTTATAATTTTGTATCTCGATTGACACCATATCTTTACTCAAATTTATGTGGGTAAAATGGTGATAGTTTCTTACACCCTTTGTACATGTCAGATAGTCCTACAAATAACCAAGATTATGTAAATCAAAATATATTAGAAAATCCTAAAATGAGAAAATCAACTTGCACATCAGAATAGTTTGGGAGATGTTCGAATAAAAACACACCATTTTTATATATCAAAGAATACCTCAAAGATATAAGGCATCTTATAGAATATGGTAAATCCAACTAATCTTGTACATTTTCATCTAAAGACAACATAAATTAAAAACCAGTGAGTAGAATCTAAGAAACCAGTCTTACAACAACAAACAATTTTAAAAATCTCCTTCTAGCCTAGGCTTGTTTTTTTTTTTTTTTGTACTTAGTTGATGAACTTGGAGTGTTGATAAATATGCATGTTTATTTTTCTATTTAATTCAATAGAAAACAATGTGTCAATTCAAGTAGATTTATTTATTTTATGTCACTTTATCGGTTGGTGTTTTTAACTATGTTTTGCATCCCTTTTAATTCTAGTTTTCCAGTAACTCGGTCACTTTATAGAATGCTATTTCCCATTTCAATTGGATTTATGTTCTCTACATTTAATCCTTCTCCTCCCATGCTAAATATTTCATCTCATCCTATGACTCTGAGGTGATTCTTCCTTTCAAAAACCATTGGATGATTGGCTACCCTTATGGTTTTTGTATCTCTCCTCTCTAAGAAAATAGAAAAAGCTCTCCATACTCCCTAATCATGTTCCCTTGACTTGGGTTAGAATGATTTCAAAACCATCAATAGTGTATATTAAGGAAATATAAGTAAAGATGCTAATATTAGGCATCCTTTCTTGTGGTTAAGTAGTTCTTGCATTCCTAGAATTAGTATGTTTCCTTTATAAGTAGATAATTGTCTGCATTTACCTTTTGCACACATATTTCATAGTACCTCATCAAAGTAACATGTTCTTGGGTTAAAAATTTAAATTTTAGCTAAGGATTTCAACATTTGTGTTGCAATTCTTTGACCCATCATGTATCCTTTTTATTGGTGATGTTTAAGCTTTGTAGACTTTTGGTGCATGTGTCTGCATTAATGGATATAGAGGTCCTATTGGTGATCCCCAATAAGTGAATTATTGAGTTAGGAATTGAGTTGAACATTTTCTTCACCTATTTATCCACTTGAGCTATGTGCACCACCTCCTACAATGTTCCATTCAAATATTTTCTCACCCACCTATGTAGGCTATCAAACTCCATGTAAATTTATACATATACTTTAATCTTGGGCATATCTTCCAACATTTCCTCACATAGAACATTTAAAGGTGCATACTCTCATGCCTTGAAAAGGTTGAGAAAAATGAAAAAAAGGGTGAGAATGGTTAGAATTATAAATGTGGCCCTTTCTAGGAGTATCCATGGTAGTATCAATACTAACAATAGTAAGGGGATTTTTAGCGAGGAATTTTGGAGACCCTTGAGGAAGCAAGGGTGAATCATCAATAGGTTTTTTAAGGTTATAAAGTACCAATGCAACTATATAAATAACTACATCAAGGGAACACCTATGTGGATTGCATGAAACTAAGTATGAATACTCAACTACATCCCTCTAACCATTATCTATATTCTCAATAGTTTTCCCACAACCATAATTTTATGCAGCTAGCTCAAACTCATAAGTGGGTTTCAAATCTAGTGTAATAGCATGGGTATCATTATTTACTTGTCATATTCTAGGATGAGGTCTCAAAGAAAAATTAAATGGAAACAATGGATTTTTGGTATAATATTGATATTCCATATCTAAATAACATGCTTATGCAAGTTGCACAAACTCTTCAAAATAAACACCAAAATGTAAAAAAAAAAAAATTCAATATTCATTCTTCGACCACCTCTCCAAGTGTTATATTTGGGCCTCCTCTTCTTTTCCCCCAAGAATGACATCTTCCCAAAAATATCATACTCCATACAATAAAAAAAAAACATCCAAGAAATACACAAAGTCAAGTAAAGATCCTATCCATGAAAGTTACTCAACAAGACATGTGCATAAATAAAATCGTGCATGGAGAATAATCAATAAAGTTGGGTTGCCAACCACAAATTATGGAAAAACAAGCATAATCCATCAATAAGTTAATGGAAAGGGAAAAGAGTAAATCAAGTATGAGGCAAGGATAGTTTTCTGACTATCAAGATTAAAACATGTTGAGGGGTCTGAATTCCCTTTGAATCAACAGTAGGATTCATGCCCAAAGATGAGGCCCAACTAGACTCGTCTCTATTTCAAGTAGCGTGATTCTCCATATTAATAGTCTGACAAGTTTTGATGTGTTTTAAATGTTTTTTCCAAAATTTTCCCTCTCTAACAATGTATCTCTTTTTGGAGATTTTGTTCTTTATTATTCAAACATACTAGAAAGATAAACAACTTAAAATGACTAAACTGGAAGAATAATTGGACACAGGGTAGCCCTTTGTCAATGGTATGTCAAACAATATACGTGTCTAATCAATACTTGTAGATAATACTATCATTAATCAATTGACATATATTGCTTGAAAGAGAAAGGGGGAAATAGTTAAGCACAAATCACATGAAAAATGAATACCATACCTATTTCTGCATTTACTGTTGCATGCAAAATAAATAAAACACCATCAAATTTAAACCAACATTCATTTAGAAATCATAATCATTCAAGATAACTTAACATAATCACAATATTACTAAAGGTCATATAGTAGAAAATTGTTTGTAGAGCTATACACAAATCAAGTCATTCCACAATATTGGAAAAAAATTGTCTCCATCTCCATATGAGCTTCAATATTAAACTTCAAAATAATTCTATATATATTTCTCCAATTCTTACAAAAATCCATTGAACCTTTTAAAACGAGTTCGATGTCCTTATTTATAAAAAACAAAAATATTAAAAATATATTCAAAGTTCACTTAAAAGTAAAGATAAGAATTAACAGTGTGGATTCCTCCACATGTAAACTTCTAGTATTCTTCTAGTTAACTTAATGGATTTTCTCGGCTGTATTTGGACCATTGGGAGAAAATATCTTCACAAGTGTGGAGTTAAGGGAACCAGTACTACTCCATCGATTTTCTAAGCTCATATTTCATCTCCTCCACCCAACATTTGAATTGGTCTATCTTACCTCTCAAGTGTTTCAACACAACTGACGCAACTCTCAGCCAATTAGCAAACTACCTTACCTAGTTTCATGTCTCCAAAGTCATGATTTCAAGAACATATGCCTCAAAATTCCAATCCTTCTCACCATGTTGTTTGACTATATAATATAGGTCTAAAAAATCTATAGGCATACCAAAATTGGGGAGTTGGATATCTCTCATTCTTTGATTTATCTTCTCCCAATTCTTGAGAAATTCCTCCGATTTGTTCTTCATATTTTGTTGTAGTTCCGCTACTAGTTTCGTCCAATATCCAGTTGATTTATGAAACCTTTATAGGTTTTCATCGTGAAGAATCCTAATACCATTTTCCTCACTCCCTCAACCCTTCTGAATTTATCAGACATATTGGGTTTGTTCTAGGACCCTGTGTGACTATTCGAACCATCTTGACCTATATTTGAGTGATATCAACCCCCATAAAGTGTCTTTCTGGTAGCTTACCACCTGATCCATAAAGGTATTCCTTTATATTTTAAACTAATTATATCCTTCTAGAAACTTGACTCTTATAAAAATGATATCCCAAGTGGTGTCTTGGTCATACTTGGCTTGATGTCTAAGATGATCAAGTTATTTTTTCATGAACTATGCCTCTCGCTCATCTTCTCTTTCTCTGTCGATGGTGGTGCTAAATATTTAAATTATGGCTCCTACCAACTCACTCACTTTGGACTATCTTGCATCCAATAGGGTTTATTTCATGGTAATCATCATAGTGTTCTCCAGAGTAAGCCTCCTCCTCTTGCTAGTCCTCCTACCTATTACTTTTATTTTCCTGTCATAAGTGATTTCCTAGACATTGATTGCCTCGTTTACATGTTTTGGAATTGGTTTATCTCCCCACGATATAGCATTTCCCATACTTCCCAGAGTATGAAAGTGTTCAAATTTTTGTTCCTTACCTTTTCCAATCACTAGTACCCATTTGCTGACATTTTATCCATCTCTTCCCAATGTGTTCCCTTAACCTTGAGTTGTATAAGGTTCTCTAAGGCTAACTTTGATTATATTCTCTCCATCTTGAAGGATCTCTCCTACCTGTAAGGTGTCATTGGTGACCTCTGTCACATTCTTTGTTGTTGGTGTTTTGGGTGTTGTCATTTCCCTAGGTGAAGAGGGGTTTGGAGTATTTGTTGTGTTTCTTCACACTCTTTGTCATCATTTTTCTCTTCATGTCCTTGGATTCTTGGTCTGTCACCTGCATGTTTCCCTCCAAAATATGAAATATCTTCACTTTCTTATTTATTTGGGGTCTTTTCCTCTGGGATAGAACCTTTTCCATTACTCCATATTTATTTTCTAGAGCTCCATCCTATTATTTGTCTCATGTCTCACCTTGTCTTACTAAGGTGGTTTCCTTTGGGTCCTTCTCTTCTTCCTTTCTCTCTTTATCCCCCCCTCCTTCAACTTGAGGCTTTGACCTTTTCCCTGAGGGAGTAGTAATGTTTTATGTTGTATTCATATTTTTCCCCATATCCATAGGCTATAGTCCTTGAGATAGTCAGGTGTCTAATATCTTTGTGTCAGCTTCATTTTCAATGGGAGCTATTGTATCATCTAAATCTTCATTTTCATCATCATAGATTGTAATTAGGTCAATGATTAACACTGTTAGTATACTTGGGCCTGATGTCATTGTCACAACCTTAATTGTTGGTCCAGGTCCTTATTGTTCCACATGTACCTTTCTTTCATTAGGATGTTCATTGTTCACTGCAAGTGAATTTTTTCGTGCAGGTGTTTTTCCTCCTTCTACCATATGCATGTCCATAGCAGTCACTATCAGTGGTCCTAATTCTTGAAGAATGGGATTTTTTTCGTGCTTTGGGAACATTCTCTCACCCTTTTCGAGGAGCCTTTGTGATTCAGATCTCCTTGTTGCTTGCTCTATATTCTCATTTTGTGCCTATACAATAGATCTTATTGTTTGTTCCAACAATTCTAATCGTTCATATTATGACATGGATTTAAAATGTGTAAGATTTGGTTTCTCTTTCCTCTATAGGACCTCTTCCCAATCTAGGTCATTTTCAATGAATATCTCATCCTCAAATGTTTCGTGTGCATATGGCTTGTGAGATACCACTTGACCAACATGTTGAGAAACTAGACCTTTTGGGTCATGTTTCCTATACCTCCTAGTGTACAACCTATACTCCACCTAATTTTGGGCTTCTTGTTTGGCCTGAGTAGTATCTTTCACGAAGTGGTAACCTACATAGAATCCATATGGGATGAATGTTATTTTCTTGCCTTTTACTAAGGAAGAATTGAAACCTTGAATAATGGTATTGTAACAAATTTAACCCAATACTAGAATATCCAATACATAGGATGGAAATACTACAGGGCCCTGGTGGCTCCAAAATATCTTGAGATATGTACTCCTTCTCTCTAAATACCAATTCCCTATCTTGGATATGGCCTTTCTTGCTACTTCAAAAAGCCTTGGACAATTCTATTTAAATATTATGAAATAAAACCCAACCAATAATTCATCACATATTGTAGCATAAAAATTTGTATACCTATTCTCCCATAAGACACTAAAATAAGAATGGAAAACTAATTTTAAGACGTGTCAACTTAACCTCAGCCCTAGAAATACATTTCTAGTGAAAATTGCAACTAATAGGTATAAGTCCATGAAGAAGCAAGGGGTTTCTCCTACTTTTGGCTTATGTGCTTGCTCAGCCCTAATGCTCAATTGTTTAGAAATTATGGCGCCCCAATTGAAGACACTTCCAGATATGGCTATTGTATAGGCCAGGGGCATCCAGGATTCTTAAAACTTGGAACAATCCTTCTCCCCATACAACTGACATATCAGGGCCATGAGGAATATGTATGGTTCTCTTAGTTTTATAGTTTTGTACCATTTTTATGTTGTGTTCACAAATTTTTTATCTTCCTTCCACCAAGATACCAAAATTTGATTGGTGTTGTGTTGTTCATAGAACTTAACCATGAAGTCGGTGTTAATATGAACTTTGGGTTCCTTGAGTTTGTAATACTTGTTGACCTACATTGGAAAGAAAACATCAACACATTAGTCATTCACATCATTAATCACACACTTGTCATCAAGGGTGTGATTAATTATAGATTCTAAGGTTTTTATGTGGGTTATCACTGGGGTTCTGGAAGCTACCATGTACATGGATGATAATTTGATATTCTAAAAAAAATGGTCATCCAAGACTCTTACTTTTGAGTCATTGTGAAGGTTGAATTTCATGGTTTCGGTTCATCGAGGACGACAAGTCATTGGTGATCGATGAGTTGCAAGTTTATGTGTTAAAATAATAATTCATTATCTTGGTTTGTTGATGTTGATGGGATACCGACGATCGACAATTGAAAACTCATGGGTCCTAATGTAGCTTCTTAATAACTCGTTGAGGACTGATGTAACATCACCATCAATGATTTCCAACTTCTCCCTCTCGAACTTTCTCATCAACACACTCAGTGTCTTAATGGTCGATGCGAATTCTTCATGGTGACATGCATCCTAACATGGCATGTTAAGTGTGATGCAATGGACGTAGCTTGACAACTAGCTTGATGATTTGGCTTACCTATGTGATGTGTAGAGGTATTGTGTCCTTTATTTTATGGTGCACAAATTTTGGCGTGGCTAATAGAGTGGTGATACAAGTTCCTACATGTTGAATGATGAGGCAAGGTGACGTGTTACATACCTAAGTGGCTCTACATCGTGATTCCCTAGGGTGAATCTTACCATAAAAAATTGGCGGCTGAGATGGCCTCTTGAGTTGATCAGTAAACCAAAATATCAAGGAGATTTCATTTTTCAACGTCAAAAATGGGCTTGTCCTCGACAACTTTTTTGGGTATGCTACTACGCGTTGATCACTGATGCAAACATTGACATCAATGAATGCCTCTATCCATTGTTTAATGGTGCACACTTGTTCATTGGTATGAATAACGCCCGAAGTTTATCGATGTCTAAATTTCCAAGGGGAGACTGTCTTATTTGTCACATTTGTATGTTGGTGCAGCCGATACTGGACATTCATCGACATTGACACTCTTAAGATATGATCGTCGGACATCGGAGAAAATCAATTTTGACAGGAAATTTGATAGTTTGGTTATTCCAAGTGCTGAAAACCTTCCTTTTTTCAGTGTCTAAACTATTCATCCTTCCCTCTATTCTAGTGATCAAGGTAGGGACTCATCTAAGACAATCAAAACAAAAGAAAAAAAAAACCAAACTTGTCATGGTCCTGCGAAAATCAACGTATATGAATGAAATTAAAAGAAAGTGGTTCCACAACATTTTCTGAAATTTTGAGGGTTTGTTGAGTGTTCAATAAATGGTGAGCGATTGGCCAAAACTAACATCTCTATTTATTCTCTTATAGGTACTGATTAGACGCTTTGAGAGTTGAATTTCAACTTGAGACAATGACCCCCAAATGATTCAGAAATATGTATACATATAACCTGAGGATTATTCATGTTGGTCACTTATGGGGATTCTCCTGATTTCATATCTCTTTCCACTAAACAAATAAATCTTATCCTCTTGAAGGTAGGTGATTTGGAACTCATATATTCTTAGAAGACACGTTTTTTTGTTTTTTTTTTCAAATTTAAGAACCTTACCGTGGTGTTTCTCCATTGCTGACGAGCATCCATAGCCCCGACGGAGTCACCCTGATATCACAAACCTTGCTCCACTACCAGTGAGAGTCCATAGTCTCGACAGAGATATCTACATACCATCTTTGATTGTACATTTTGGCTTATTATGAAAATATTTTTGTGTCGTTTCATTTCTATTTGAAATTATTTCACAGGCACAAGAACTAATTAGGGAGGAGGATATAAGTTTCTTGGTGGAGGAACATAAATTTATGTCTTTATTTTATGTTTTTACTAAAAAATGTGAGAACCTAATCTAATCTACCTAGGACATCATTTATACCTTCTTCTGGTCCATTTCCTTCATTGTTTTTTTTCCACAAGGTGAGGAACTATTTATTCCCTGAGTAATTTGTATACATAAATGTGAATTATCCGTGCATTGGAATCTTTGGTCTAGTAAGGATTTCCCATCTTGTCTATCATCTTGAAAGATTAATAAATAAAGAATCAATTTCAATATATTGCGCCACAAGATTAACACAAAAAACCATTGAAATCACACCAATAAATCGAAAATGAAACCAAAGACAGGATAAGTTGAAAAGAGAACACCAACCTAGCTAACCAAAACAAAATGAAAGGAAATAAAGGTAAATTATAGTACAAGAGACTGCTTCAAAGGCATCTATGCAAAGAAACACTTTAGGGTTTGTCCGTTAGTAGGGGGAGCCTCAAGCTCACCCCTAATAATTAAAAAACGATACGTTCCTACCCCAATCTTCTCAACAATTTGGAAGGGTCCAAGCCATAGTTTTTGGAACTTCGAGTGTTTCCCTTTTGGCTCATTGATTTTATCCCACTTGAGAACTAAATCTCCTACTTCAAAATTCTTGTCCCCAACCTTGTGTTTATCAAGCCATATTTTAACTAACTAGTCATGGGCTGCAAACTTCATCCTAGATCGTTCTCTTTCTTATTCAACCATTAAGAGAGTATATATTCTTTTTTCGCATGTTGGAAAAAGGATACCCTCTTGAGTACTGGGAAAGTTGAAAGGATGGGAGATACATGTTAGTTGGTAGAATAGTTTATTTTCCATACACGAAGAAATAAGGAGGATTCCCTAGGGCTTCCTTAGGATTTACTCTATCCTCCAATAGAGAATTGTGAAGCCCATTGTGCCAATTCTAGTGATTTTCTACTTAATTTTTCTTGGGGATCCTTACCATAATTTTATTAGTTTACTCGGCGACACAATTTCCCTACCGGTGATAGTTAGAGGAGTATCTTAGAATAATTACTTTATCTAAAGAAAATTTAGTCAAGAGAGTAGAGGAAAAATATGCATCATTATCAAAGACTAAACTAAAGGCACCCCAAACCTCATCATCATATGTTGTTCTAAAAATTGCATCACTAATTTTTCATTTACATGGTTAAAGGGAATGGCTTCTGACATCTTTTTAAAGTATAGAATTCATAGAATCCATGCTCATAGATGTAAATCGATTAGAAAAAGGAAACACGTGTATGTTTTTTAATCCAACGCTTTGGACTTCATCCAAATGAGTCCATCTTCAGGGATCCCAATGCTCAGAATAGAATGATGAGAATTAAGGTGATAATTTCTATATAAACATGTTAATTCTCCTTGTATAGATTTTATTTTTTAAGCATCCTATGATGGTCAGCTTCATGTTGTTGTAATCCTTGAGATGTTTTTGGTTAGGGAACTATGACAAGGAATCCATGAAATTGATTAACTTTGTTTTAATTGATCTATCTTAGAACATAGCATTTTGTTTCTTTGTTTAGGCCTATTTTTCTAGTCTTAGAATATATGATACATAAATATTACAAGGAAAAGTTTCTTTGTTTCAGTGAACTTTAAATTTTTAAATATGATGATAGAAGAAACAAAAAGAAACAAAAATGAATGGTGAAATAGTGTATCTATGATAAATACAATTTGACTTTCATATAGAAGAAATGATCATTAAATGTGTATCTAAACTAGAGTAAAATTTGAATATAAAATAATATTCCATTTCTGTTAAAAAAGGAATAATAACATTCGAGCACAGGTATTCTTAATACTTACAGTACATTGAGAATATTTCATCTTTAAAGATACCTTTGTAGTAAATGATGGTATTAGTCGTACTAAATCATCACATTCATTGAAATAAACACATTTAAGAATAGGTCTAAGCATATGAAAATAACATAGAAAATATAATTACACGAACTGGAACATCGAAGTTTGAATCTCCCAAAACTTGCAAAATTTTATTCAAAAGATACTCTTTCAGGACTCCAAAAAAAAACCCATATATCAAATATTTCATGGAGATTTATACATTTAGGTCAAAACCAAAAATTGGTTATCTAATCCTACTTTTCAGTATTTAGATTACAAAAATATATCTGATCCACAAAAATAGTAAATAGTTGGAATATTGGTTGACTATCTCAAATTGATTTGATGACTCATCCAACTATTAAATAGAGAAAAAGTTTCCAAGTGTCACTTGGAGGATATCCATAAGATTTCATCCATCTTTAGTAAATATCAATATCTGTGTGTTTTCCATACGTAGGTGCATTTGGAAAAAAATCTTTGATTAACCAGAGTAAATGAAAATCATCCATAAGTAAATCTACAATGACTCAGCCTCTTAATTTATTAGACATCCCTTGAAGAATTGAATCATTTTCTCTGGATATGAGAATATTTTTTCTATATTCTTCAAATGGAAATAATTCACCTTTGTCAGTCCAAACTGAAGGTATTCCCATCTTTATCAATTTCTCAAATATGGTGGTGAAGAAATAAACATCTCTCTTCATACTGATGCATTTATATTTAGTTGTCTGCAACAAATTTATTTGAGTAAAAATTATTTTATCTTCCATGACCATTTTTGTCCTACCTTGAATGCCTTTACTTTTAAGTACTTCACTGGAATTTGAATTTAGGAACCTAATGACTTGGGTAGAAACTTTAGGTCTTGATCCGAATTGAACAAATGTTTTATTCAAAACTTCTTTGTTCTCATATGTTAATTGAATTTCATCATCAGTAATTTTAAAGAAATCCTAGAGCTTGGTGACTTCATTTATGATTTCATCCCAGATGACATGTCTGGCCCCTATAAAATATGGCTTACCTGACAGCTTATCACTCAATTGATCTATTTCCTTTTTCATTTTTGTTTTCAACTTTTTATTTTTTGTAACAGTTTTATCTTTATCCTTGATTTCTTATTTTTTATCTGAGATTGTTTTCTTCAGTTTTTCTATTTCCACACCCTTTAGATTTAGATATGCTAATAGTTTTGACAATCTAGTTGTTGTATCTGTTGATTTGGATGCTTCTAGAGAAGATGCTCCTTCCTTTAATATTTTTATCTGAATTTCATATAATTCAATATGATCTCCCATCTATACCATTTTTCTCAGAATTTTCTCTTTTTATGCATGAATAGCTTGTAGTTTAGGATTCTGTACATGTTCAATGCCCGGGATATTGATGTTTTTCTTGAACACTTGAATTTCCTTGTCTTTTGTATTTATTAATGACTGTATAGATGTGTCATCTCTTGGATTGGCTCCCAGTTCTATTATCCACTGTTCTAATTCCTCTTTCCTCGTCTGCCTAGATCTATTACCCAATTTTTCATTTTTTAGCTGAGTTCTGAGTTTTTCATTTAAGGCTTGAATATTTTTAATTCTAAGATTTTCTATTAGAGCATCTCTCTTTATCATTTCTCCAGTTTGTCCATGTAAATAAAATTTTTCCAGTGGATGTACTACATTTAGTTCAATGGAAACACTTGTCACTTGCTTTTTCTCTTTTTTATCTATAACAACTATGTTTAGTTTCCCTTTTTCATAATCCACAACTGATATCATTCTTTCTTGAGATTCATCATATTCAAAAATATGAGAAGTAATATTTTTTTTAATCTTTGCACCTACTTTTATGATTTCCATATATTGATTTACATAATCAATGGGTTGATTTGTAGTCAATGATTCTGTTCCACTTTTCTCTTATGGAATTTTGTATTTTTATAAAGTTAATACTTCTATTGTCATGACAGGACCTCTACCTATTGGTCTATTTCTCTTTGTAAACCTTTATCTTCTTCTTCAACCAATGTATCCAATTTATTCCTTTTAACTGGTCCACCTTCTTTTGTCTCTAAATACTTTGAAGTTGACTCTAGACTCCTCCTTTTATATGTCTTGTCAAACTGTTGTGGTGTTTCCATGACTAGATATTTCACATGCTGGTCTGATTACTTGCCATGGATTTGTAGAAGGCTATGTACATCCTGCCAACTATCTTGATTAGAAAACAAATCCAACTCAACTTTTTGTTGGTGTTGATAAGTATATTACCCATTTGAGGTCTTTTTTGTAGAGATTACACCATGAGTTTCATAATTCCATGGTTCCCCTTGTTGAAAACACATAGCTGAAAGAAGATTTTTTGTAATGTACAGTGTTTCCCTAATATTAACAATAAAAGGACCTACCTCCTTTTTCAATTTCAAATTCACCTCATGTTTCTCTGGCACAAAATGAAATTCATCTATGTCTAACCTTTTCCTAATATATTCAAGAGCAAAAATCCTAGGAGTTAAGAAAAAAGTCAACAGGAAAGGACGAAGTTGGAAACCATAAACCCTTATTTCAGTGTAATGCTAAAAAATAAACCAATCTCCTACTCTTTTGTTTGGACTCAACTATAAGAATTTTTTACACTCAGGAAAGATTCTAGGAGAGAGTTTTATCAAATATTAGTTGGTAGACTTTAGACACAAAGTGGTTAATATAGTGAGGAAATACAATATTTATGGGTTTATTCTTAATGAGAGGAGTCCAATTAATGATTGAATTAGGGTTATCATGGTCATATTCAATTTTTAAAAATAGATAAAAAAAAATGGTGAGATTTTGTAAAGAGGAAGAGGTGAACCAAATATTACTGATATCTGAATCTTTGAAGGGATTCAAATTCAGATAGTTGATAGTGAATTTGGTATGCTAGAAATCGAGGAAACCTAAATTTGATAATGGGCTTAGTCGTAATTGGACAAATAGAAGCCATGATACCCAAACCAAACTCATCTACAGTTAAATCATTATTTTCCCCCAAAATCATAGAAATTATGAAAATAATATTTTGAGAGTTCTCAGGAAATAATTCAGATTGGATGACAATATTATCATGAGGAACGTTGATCATTTTTCACAGATATGACTATAGCAGGGTAACCCTCTCCTCATTTTCAAGTTTTGTGAAACACCTGGCCACTATAAGATCATTTAATGGATCAATTTCTATATTTAATGGCCATATCAACATTTTGGAAATATATTGAGGGGTTATCTCAATAAGAAAAGACCCATAAGTGGAAATTACAGCCTATTTTTCAGGGGACAATTTTTTTGGTACACCAGACGATAAATTATAGGAATTGATAGACTTGGGGTATCATAAATTTAGTGAGGTCAGAGCCCCATGCATAGTAATGATCAATCAAATTGGAAAATTATTCTTTTATTTGTTGGTATAGATCAGAGGAGTCAAAAGACAGGACAAGTTTGAATATGTCTTTATCTTTGTCAACTAGGTCTTCTTCTACAACATTCGTATTTTTACTGGTCTCTGAGATTTGAGAAGACATCATTTTAAATGATGACCAAACAATAAAGAGGATTCATATTTACCCATGGAGGATGTGGATTGGATATGGTGTCAAACTAGGATGATGATGACAATATTTGTAGGAACAAAGAACCCGACACTCAAACCTTTTGATAGTTCGAAATGAAATGATAATTTGATTTTTTCCCCCCTTTTATTGAAAAATATATATGTGTTTTTGTTTGATTGGAGAAATATTAATTTAAAAATATTATTTACCTTTTTTCCAGTTATTGTCATGATTGGACACATGTATACCTTGTGTTACTTTCGGTGGGGTGAGTGGATTTGGTTAAGTTAACCACATACCTCAAGGGCCAAAATTGATGGATGAACACCACATCGCAAATCTTAACCTTTGGGTAGAGTTTTTCGCCCCCCACCCCCTTTGGTTAAATGTCAAGCATAGCGCGTATGTTGAAATTTGCTGTGGGTCATTGGTCTTGAAGAAGATGCCCATGATTAGATATGCGAACAAAGAAACATATTTTATTAAAATTATATACAAATAAATGTTTATATATAAAATTAAAAAAAATTACAAAGGTTTTGGTTTAAATCTTTGATTTATTTATGAAACATAAAACTAATCTAATCAAATTAAAAATTCCTTAAAGATATTTCATTACTTAAAACAATAAAACTAAAAAATTGAAATTTATTCAGACTAAAATATTAATAAACCATGATCCTAGGTCCTATAGAGATCTGTTTTTTTATGAAAATTTTAGCTTTATGTTACAACACATGTAAGAAGATATCATCATTTAAGTTTATTTATGATGTGTCTCTATATGTTGCATATTTTTTTACCGTTGTCTCTATTGAAAGTGTTGGTTCGTCTCTCAATTTTGAGGGCCTCCCATATTCTTATTTTGGTGTAGAATTCTTCTTTGGAAATTAACCTCACATTTTCTATCAAAATATGATGGGAGGTATTATGTTCGTGTTCTACAAGGAATGAGTTTTGAGATCGGCCATAGAATATATATGTTGAATGCTCTTTCAAACAAAATGGAAGGGAGAGACCTATTTTACCAATGTATATTTGTTTCCATGAGCATGGTATTGAGTATACCCCCATTTGTTCCTTGGGATCCAGTGGATCTCTCACTGAGTCAAAAAGGTTTCTAATAGTGATCAGGGGAGAGAAGGCCACCATGATGTTTTTTCTTTTTTAGGACCTTGGAAATCCAGTCAGTTGTACCCTATATGTATATGGTAGATTGATCCTTGCGAATTCCACTTCTTGTTCTGAGTGTCTTCTGTTGTGGACTTTTTGGATTTCCTTATTAATGTTTCCGTCATTATATCCATTCTCATGGAAGACATTTATTAAGTGTTCAAGCTCCTAGTCTAGATGTTCCTTATCATAGATCCATTTTTCTCTTATGTCTAGTGTGTGGATGATGCCTTATTTTTGGACTGGATGATGATGTGAATATGCATGTAGGTATCTATTTGTGTGTGTGTTCTCTTTCTGTATACCTAATACCCAAGTGTTCCATTTTTTGTTCTTGGTGAGGAGGACAAATAGAAAAGAGAGATTGTTGTTTTCTTATATCTCAATGGTGAATTTTATGTTGTTAGAGAGGTTATTCAGATGTGTCATAAATTCTTCTATCCTCTCTTTTACATGTCTCCACTTTGAAAAAAATTTGTCTACATATATCTTCCATATATATGGAGGGCGTTGGTAAATTTTTAGGGATCTTATCTCAAATTGTTCAATGTAGAGGTTTTTCACAATTGGAGATAGTGGGAATCCTATTGTCACACCATGGGTCTGTTCATAGATCTTCCCCCTGTAGTTGAAATAAGTGGATTTGAGACATATTTTAACAAAATTGGTTGTTTCGTTGTAAGTGATGTTTTTTATGACATCAATTGCATCATCCACTGGGATATTGGCGTAGAGGGACACGATATCAAAACTTAATAGCATATCTTCTTCCTTTATTTTTTGTTTTTTAATCCACCTTACAAAGGATGCATAATCCTTCACAAATGAGGATGTGTTTCCTGCCAGAGGAGAAATAGTTATAGCTAGGTAATTTGCAGGAAGGTAAGTGTTGAAATTACTAAGACAACTGAGAGGGGGGGTGAATCAATTGTTACTGTGCTTAAACAAATTATGACTATTCAAATATATATATTTTTAATCTCTTTCAAGTGACCATCAATATTATACAAGATATGAACAACATAAATAATGAACATCAATCACACATAAGATATACACAGAGACATATTTTCACGAGGAAACCTATAAAGGGAGAAAACCTCTTCTTCTTAGAATGATAGGCATTCTTTTAAGTTATGTACATCATCTATATTTGAGCACCAAATCAATGTGAGGCTACAACCTCTATTTTACAAGATCCAACTTGTTGAGAGCACCAACTCTCTGGTTTCTCTAGCACCCACTAGAAGGAAGCATCAACTCCATGAGTGTTCCAGCACCAACTGGATGGAAGTACCTACTTCCACGTATACAATCACCAACTTGTTGAGAGCACCAACTATTTGGTTTCTCTAGCACCCACTAGAAGGAAGCATCAACTCCCTAAATGTTCTAGCACCAATTGGACTTATACAAGCACCAACTTGCATACAAACAACTTTGTGTTTTCCTCCAGCACCACCCTGCCACCCTGTTTTTCTAGCCACAAATAGATGGAAGATACAACTTCCAATATTCATGCACCAACTTGAATATCAGAGGACCACATTCCTCCCTAGCACCACCCTACCTCCCTGATTTTATAT
>JASDQU010033401.1:0-11300 GCA_032191745.1 Picea mariana | reverse complement strand
ATATATATATATATATATATACATTTTGATTATTTTAAATATACATGTTTTACAATTCATGCATTAAGGACATCCTTTATTTCAAAATATGAAGTCAACAAACATCTGCAAATATTTTGACAACTTTATATATATATTTAGAGAGACATTTTGTCATTTAAGATATGTGTGTTTTACAATTTATTTAGATAGACATTGTCATTTTAGATATACATGTTTTACAACTCATGTAAGAAAGATGTTACTTGATATCCAACTATTATTTGATGTATAATTTCCATGAAATCTCCACACATAACTATTTAGATGTATTATTATTAAACATAAAGTTCTAATAAAATTGGTTGTCCAACTATTACTTGATGCATAATTTCCATGAAATCTCTACAAATAACTATTTAGATGTAATATTATTAAACATAAAACTCTAATAAAATTAGTTTTTCCACATAATAAATTTGTGGTTTGATTGAATCATTCATGTACTATTATATAGCTTACAAAACATGTGTTTGACTAAGGTGGAGGTGGAGAGTTCCAAATCTAAAAACTCAAATTATATGCAATGTAACGGATGAATATATGCCTAGTTTATATATACAAACACACATTATTATCCATGCATTATATATACAACCTAAATACATTGCATCTCACCTACTAAATGTTCTACGATGGTGGTAAGGAGTTTCAAAACTAAAAGCGCCCATTACTAGTCAATGCATGAGATCATATATGTAAGGTTAGAAGCCATTGGGTTATTATCTTCCATTGACTAGCATAAACATAAACAGTTTATATACCTAAAGCAATGAAGAGAGTAATCACTCATGACAGGGGTGTACCAAGACGATGTGAATGGGCATATGATTTTCCATTTACTTTAAAATAATGCTTGGTATCTTACTCTATTCATAATTTTGATATATTAGAAATTGTAAAGGTTTTCAAAAGTTATTTACATTATTATATTTTGTTGCATCAAATCATTTAAGAATTTTATATCCAAAATAAACAAAGCATGGTAATGCAAAAATAATTGGTAAACTAAGTATGAAATTATGAAATGAGTTATTGTAAAATGGAAATAATAATAATATAGTATGTAGTTTTTATTATCTTAACATCAAATTTTTCAAGTGTTAATATATTATTTTAAAACAAGTATGTGTCATTTTTCATTTAATTAGTGCATTGAATAATTTTTCATAGTATTATTACTGAAATCAATGCACTATATTGTTTTATGTTATATCACTATCACTTAAATCAATGTACCCTATTGCTTTAGTCCTTTGAAAAAGTATTTGAAAATCCACAACTACTAATTTAATGCTCTATTGAATTTATGACAGAGTCTTGTCAAAGTCCAGAATGTATCGACTCAACCCAAACAAAATTATAGAAATTGAAAGGTAGATCAATAAATTGCTATAAGAGCACCATGTTTGGTGAAGCACCTTCAACTTATGATATTTGTTTTGAAATTTGTTTTCAGGCTAAATTCATTTCACTTGAAATCAATATAGAGGATTAATTTCATCTATACCATTTCTTCAATTAATTAATGCACCAAGTCATTTTTCATAGTATTATCACTGAAATTAATGCACCGTATTGTATTATCATTGAAATCAATGCACCCTATTGGATTATGTTATATCATTATTAAAATGAATACAACTACTTATCACTCAAATCAATGCTCTTATTTCTCTAAATAGTAAAATAGTAATAGTAAATATTAAATACTAAAAAAATAGAAATAATAATAATAATAACTATAAATAGTGATAATAATAGTAAATGCTAAAGTAATTGTAAATTTACTAAAGTAATAGTAATTTACTAAAGTATAGTAAATATGATATATATAAGAGCGTATTTTTGTTTTTATTAATTAAGAGCCGACTTCTCCCCCGTTGGGTTGTAGAGAGCCTCTGGATGCAATCAATTTCAAAATATTTGTCACACTACCAACCTTCCAAACCTTTTAACTCAACAAAACTATGGTGATCTTCAAATGCTGCTCTTAATACTTTTCAAGCACATAAATAAAATTCTAAAGAATTTCAAGCAATCCCTTACCTTCTTAAGGTCTGATAGACCAATTTAGTGGATGTTAATCGTCATCATTGGTATAGCTTATCCCAATATTATACAAAATATTAAAAATAATAATTATAATTTTATATAGTATAATTAATCATTTGTATTATGAATGAAATTTAAGCAAAATATTAATAATAATCATATAAAAATAAATTGACCAAGGTTGGATGGTTCATGTTAAGATGGATTCAAACATAGGGTTCACTAACTAGATCTATCTTTGCATATACACCAACCTTCGTAACGTTTTAACTCAATAAAACTATGGTGATCTTTGAACGCTTCTCTTAATATTTTTCGAGCATAGAAATAAAATTCTAAAGAATTTCAAGTAATCTCTTACCTTCTCAAGGTCTAATATACCAATTTGGTCTTAGTGGACGTTAATTATCATCATCATATCATTTATCACAATATTATACAAAATATTAAAAATAATAATTATAAATTTTTATATAGTATAATTAATAAATGAAATTTATGCAATATATTAATAATAATCATATCAAAATAAAGTGACCAAGGTTGTATGGTTCATGTTAAGATGGATTCAAACATGGGTTCATTAGATCCATGCTTACATATACACTAATAGAAATCTATCTTAATTGTGAATCTATCAAATATCAAAAGGGATAGGGATCAAACAAGTCAAGATGCAAACCTTCCTCAAGTTTTGTTTTCTAATAAGATTTACACCTTAAGGGTGAAATCATGAAAATGGATGTCTATTTTGCTTGTTTTATGAGAAAAAAAATATATATTTTCACCAGTTTTTCAACTTCCGGTATACAAAAGTATTTTTTTTTTATTTAGAATTTCACTTTACAGTAAAAAAAAAACTTGTGAAGAATTTTGTTAGCTTTCTACTGACTATTTTTCAAATTATTTTTATTGAGATTTGATATGTCAATTTGACAATTGTTTCACAATATGTTTCTTGAAAATGAAAAGAATGAGAATGAGTTATGTTTTCCCCCAACAATGTATCTATTATTAAAACTTTTTTTTTGACAAACTAAATACATTACAACAATCTACAAAGACTCTATTTTCCTATGACTATAATTTTGAATCTAATAGATGAATATTATAATTTCTAGAATTTTTTGAAGTTGACCAAGCTGAAACAGTTGCAGATTTAAACACATGTTCCCCCCCACCTTGTATCTATCTTAATTTGTACTTAAAATTAAAATCTAAAAATACCCTTTTGAAGAGAACAATTTAAGGATTGTGAATATAATTTTTTCTAAATTTTTCACTGTGTATTTTTAGAGAAATGGATATTTCATTTCACTGAATCGTAATGTCACCTGAAAATATTGTGCAATGATTTTTTTATAAAATTAAATAAATTAGATAAAAATAATGAAAATGAAAACAAATTATATCCATAGAAAGTAGATTCAATTTTGCAAATGTTGGTATCAATTTCGAATCTAAATTCTGAGTATTTGCAAGAGTCTACAACTTCCAAAGTTCAAGTAAGTTGGAGGGAATTCTCAGGTACTTGCAAACAGTCTCATTCCCAGGTTTTCGGTTGAAAGAATCTTTCGGCCGAAAAGTATTTTTTTTTGGCCGAAATATATTTTCCTAATGGAAACTGTAGAAAATAAACAGATTCCTATTTTTTCGGTCGAACATTGGTTTTTCGTCCAAAATATGGGTGAGAGAATTACGTCGGTCGAAAAAAATGAAGGGACATGTCATTTCGTTTCAATTGGATCCAAATCTTATAAATATGCTTTCGACCGAACCAATTTAACACAATTCACACTCTCATTTCATGGTTTTGCATATGTGGAGCCTCTAAGCAAAAGTTTGAATCATTTTTTTCGTTGTTTTGAACAAGGTGGTTGATGTTTTGAATGCAATTTTTTTTATATATATGGAAGGCATTGTTGAACATTTTTCCAAGGTGAAGACGTTGTTGAACATAAAATTCTTGATATTATCTTTTAATAATTTTTGTGAGAATGAAGTTTTTCTGAGACTATTCTGAAATGATGATTTTTTTAAAAAAATTTACAGATAACTACACTTGTGGGAAACAAAAGTTTGCACAAGAGAAAATTTGATCACACTCGAGACGAAACTTGCCATAACGAACAAAAGAAAGATCATTATTGGAGAAAGAAACAAGAACATGAAAATATTGAAGAAAGAAACGATGATGATTTAAATAGAGATTTTCAACAAGAATAAGTCCAACCAAGTATATGCATGTACACATATTGTCTATATTAAAAGTATAGAATCATTTATTTAACTTATTGTTTAAAATATAATTGATTGTAATTCGGATTTGATGTTTTTCCAGAAACATAAATAGTTTTTCTTCATAACGTCGATGAAGTCGTTGAAACTGAAATTGAAACAAAAGTTGAATCACCTATTGGTATGTACATAAATTTCTAGATAATATAAGATGAACACTTGTATATATAGTTTAGTGAATTTATGTTTGGGTTTTGTTTTTTAATATAAACTTTAAATTGAAATATGGAGAAGAATATATCAACATTGATAATGAAATATTAGAAAATGTTGATACTGACAAATTTGGGAAGAAAGAAGTTAATCATTATATGAGATATCGTGTTACAAATATGTATAATATTTTTTTTCAAAGATGAATCAATAACAGTACATGCTCAACTTTTACTCTGTCTAATAAAGTCAAGAAAGTTAAAAGAAGCTACATCATTATTGGGTATTCAAAAGTCGACAAAAGATACAAAGATGAAACAGAGTGTCTTTGACAATATAACTAGTGTATTAATTTTTTTTGGAAAATCTCGAAAAAAAGATGTCAGTGTTGCACGTAGAGTGATACAAACAACAATTGTTTCATCTAACAATATAAAAGATTGTTTGACACAACACATGGAAAAAATGATGGGAACCTCAAGAAAAATATTTTACAAACAGAAAAATTTGATTGCAAATAGGTGCAAATGATGAACTTGCTTGTTGGACAATTATTTCTAGACAGCCCTACAAAAATAGACTTGCATAAAATGTTAAAGAATGGGCCCATAATTGTTGGTTGACAGAATCTTATGTTTTACCACATACAAGGGATGTGTTGCGATGAAGAATAACACGAAAACAATATGAAGAACATCCAAAACATATATTGTCAATGACAAAAATAGAATTGTTCAATAAGTTCAAAGAAGAGCACAAAGAAGTTAAAATTTCCATCAATACATTTGTGCAACAAAGACCATGGTTTGTTAGACCCATCATTGTTCGTGACACTTGTTGTTGTCGTTATCATGTGGAATTTGATTTATATTACGACACTTTTCTTGATTTTGGTAAAACTTTATGGCCAAGTTCACCTCCTCCTTCCACATTCCGTGATTTTATATCTGAAATTCTATGTGAAAGAGAAGGTGATGAATTATTTTACCAAAAAAAATGTGCTGGTGGAAAGAAATGTGATTGTTGTGGAAATCTAAGTTTGTTTCACTCAAAGTATCCTATTGATATGAATGATCAATCATTTTCTAATATAACAGTCAATTGGAAGAGATATGAATATATTAGCAACACGGCTCCACATTCTTCAAATGTTATTTCCAAAATGATTGATTTGAAAGTAGATAAAATATGCGTGATAGATTTTTTGAAGAAGTTTGAGGAAGAAATTTATAAATACACCTAGCATTCACATAGAGCTCGATGGCAAGACCTACAATTCAAACAATCTCGTGAAGTGTTTCCATGAGGGACAATTTTATTGGTAGTTGATTTTGCAGAGAGTTACACATTTGTTGCACAAAAAGAAATATAGAGTGAGTATTATCATACTGATCAAATCACTATATTTTTCCACGTTGTATATAGGCATGCTCAATGGAGTCTTGATAACATAGAAAACACCAATGACAATTGACAAGTTATTAAAGAATATCACTTTTATATAAGTGATGATCGAGCATACGATACACATTATGTACAACATTGTTTTGATAAATTTTATGATTCATTAAAAGAACGTGGGATCAAATTCGATTGACATTGGATATGGTCAGATGGATGTGCGGGTTAGTTCAAATCTTCATGATCATTCTATTGGTTGTGTCGTCTTCATAAGAAATCAAACATTACACATTGTTGGAATTTTTTTGAGACTGGTCATGGAAAAGGAGAGCACGATGATGCAGGGGCATGTGTAAAACGAGCACTTCGAAGGTATCAGATGAACCCTCATGCCAATCGATTTGAATCCGTTGATCAAGTTATCGAATGGTGCAAACTGGCACTAAGCCATGGAAATAATCCGTCAAGAGATGTGCGCAGGTGTGTATATATACATGTTACACATGTACACAAGATATTTTTAGTCATGTGTTCAAATTTATATGATCTTCAATCATTTTCTTGATAGATTTCAAGTTAACAAGTCCTTGTCTTCTGCAGGTTTTTTTGGTATGTTGGAATCCAAGATGTAAATAGATCAATCCCATATGAAGCCGGTACAATACATGGGGCATGAAAATTGAATTTAGTTAAAACAAAACGCTATCAAAATGTGTTTGCATTTGATAGAAGAAATGCATCTTGTTTTTGTTTAGTTTGCATAGAGGACACAAAATCCATAGAGATTTGCAAAAACAAAAATGCAGAATATGTTAAAGCTTGGAGACATACCGAACTTAATATAAAAGGGAAAATGTCACTTGCAAGTTCGAAGAAGATGGAATCAAATGACACTATAGTGTCAGTTGATGGCGATAAAGTTTCTGATCTTGTTAGAGAAGGTAATTTTTATGTTTAAATATTTAAACAACTTGTAGATGTACTTGTAAGTTGGATATATATAGTAGATTCAATTTTAATGGCACGTGCATGTGTGATAATCTAACACGAACTACTTGTTGGAACATATTGCATAATTTGCAGGAGATGTCTTTGTCGTGGTTGCACTTGTAGACAACAATGAAAATGTGAAATATTATTTGATGTGATGCATAGAACAAAATATGAGGTTATTAGAAAATTTTGATGATAACGGTTTTATATACGAAAGAGGATCCATTGTATTGAAATACTAATTTTTTCAAGAAACCCATCAAACCGATACTCATTTTCACTTTCAAGACTATCATTCAGATGTCATAAGTTGTCAATATAGTCATTTGGTATGTGCAATGAACATAAAGTTAATAGAAGTTCAATCAAGAAAAAAAACAAAAGTTAGAAAATTGAAAATGTCCAAAGTCGATCATGAACGAATAGTTGAAGATGGAATACAATTATGATTTATTTAAACAAGTGACATGTACATTCCATAATTTTATATTTTTCATTGAAAGTACACGTATTTATGAATATCTAGGATTCTAGAATCATTTGGTTTAGTTTACTTTCATTGTCCATTCAAATAAGGAACTATATTTTTGATGAATTATAAAGTTTACCGAGCCTTATTTACAATTTGAGGGAAGAACCTAAGATTGTATAGGGAACCTAAAATGACCTATACTTTGGGTGATTATACTAATCCTACAAATTATCCATCGTATACAAAAATCTTTTAATGCATAACCAATTTACTACATAATGGATTTGCGTTCATTATTTCCAATGATTGAAATGCTTTTTCATATGAAGAGAATAACTTCATATCAGAACTAGGACTCATTTCCATGTCATTATAAGGGACTATTGATGGCTTAGAAAAAAATTCACTAAATGTAGTACCTTTCATAAAATCACCCCCATCTCTATTAATATCTCTAGGAATAATATCATTCTACAAATAAAAAATAACACCATCTACTAAGGCTTGGTTTGTTGCATTTAGATTTTCATTTTTTTTAATTGAATTTGGAGTATATTGAGAATTCAAGGTAGTGTATGATTAACATCCTAATTAAAAATTTTAAAGACATCTTAAAAAGTATCAATTTTAATTATGAAATTGTGAATTTTGATTCCAAAAGTGTTGATATATTAAATTGCTACAATGTGCATTTATATTTCAATATCTTGAAGCAAATCAAACAAAATTGAAATTATGAGCTACTTGAGAAATGTGTACGATGATCCTAACACTACTTATATTATACACATTAAGCATAGTTTCCATTAAGTTTGATTGAAAAAACGTAAGTTGAAAAAGAATTTGATTTTCTGACCTGATAACAAAAAATAAAAAAATAACACCAACTACTAAGGCTTGGTTTGTTTCATTTAGATTTTCATTTTTTTAATTGAATTTGGAGTATATTGAGAATTCAAGGTAGTGCATGATTAACATCCTAATTAAAATTTTTAAAGACATCCTAAAAGGTATCAATTTTAATTGTAAAATTGTGAATTTTGATTCCAAAAGTGTTGATATTTTAAATTGCTTTGTAATGTGCATTTAGATTTCAATATCTTGAAGCAAATCAAACAAAATTGAAATTATGAGCTACTTGACAAATGTGTATGATGTTACCTAGCACACATTAAACATAGTTTTCATTAAGTTTGATTGGAAAAACTTAAGTTAAAAAAGAATGTGATTTGTGACATGATAACAAAGTTGGAAGTTTACTCAATGTAGACCTTGTATTGTGGATGGTGTGTTGTTATCCCTGCAAATTTTTGAATAGAAAGTTATTCAATGATATTGAACAACACTCATAGGTGTCATATTAATGGCACTAGTGAATACTTCCAATGTGTAGAGGATTGATAATCCATCAGCCCTTTAGTGCCCTTTTCGATACATAAACAATTTATATCAATATAAATTTTAATGAAAATCGCTTACTTATATTAAAGTATATTTTAATTTTACATATTAAAAAAGGTTAGATGATTTTATTATTTCACATTTTTATTTCAAAGTATATTTTTATTTCACATTTTCTTGAATGAATATATTGAAAGCTCGAAAAGAAACCAAGGATGAACATAACCAGTTTAGTGTTGGATTGTCATTTCATTGTGAATTTTCAATAAAGAAACCAAGGATGAACATAACCAGTTTAGTGATGGACTGTCATTTCATTGTGAATTTTCAATTTTGAGTTCAGGGTTTTTACTAAGTTTTGGATTGATAGGAGTCTACGCCCTGTCAAAATAAGGAAGGGGCCTAGATTGATGTGATGATCAATATGCTTAAATTTACAAAAGCATTGTTAAAGTCGATTGATTACCACTTTGATTATCACTTGAATGGAATGGAATAAAATCCATATCACCCAATGAAAACTTGGAAATTGTCAATGCTCACGACTATCAAATATTTATATCTACAACCCTTCACACTATAAACCCTATGAACCCTTCAACTTATAAAAATATCTACAAATAGAACAAACACTATAATTTGATGATATGTTTGAATATTCAACCATATTTGTGTTGACAATACTAAAACAACTGAGAGGGGGGGGGGTGTGAATCAATTGTATATAAGCTTAAACAATTTTAAGTCTGTTAAAACATTATTAATCTTTCTTCATGTGGTCATCAACAATATACAGCATATGGACAGTAAAAGTAAATACCATCAGTCACACATGAAGTACACACAGAGACAGATTTTCACGAAGAAACCCATAAAGGGAGAAAACCTCTTCTTCTTCGAAATGATAGGCAGTCTTTTTTAGTTCTGTACATCATTTACAATTGACAACAACTCAATGTGAGGTTGCTACCTTTGTTTTACAAGCTGCAACTTGTTTGAGAGCTCCAACTCTCTGGTTTCTCTAGCACCCACTAGAAGGAAGCTCCAACTCCCTGAGTATTCTAGCACCAACTGGATGGAAGCACCAACTTCCTGAATATTCCAGCACCAATTGGATGGAAGCACTAACTTCCTGAATGTTCCAACACCAATTGGATGGAAGCACCAACTTCCAGTTACACAGGCCCCAACCTGTATAATAGAGAACACTTGTTCTCCCTAGCACCACCTTACCACCCTGGTTTCTCTGGCTGCAACCAGATGGAAGCTACAACTCCCTGTGTTCAAGCACCTACTTGAACCTCTGAGGACAACAGTCCTCCCGAGCACCTCCCAACCTCCCTATAAAATTAAAGGATGAATACACATACAATTTATGCAGATAAATCACTTCTTACCATTTTTGGTCTGATCTGTTAGTCTGATCTTCAACAAATTGTTCTGCAATTCTTCTCTTCGTCAACAGGTCTGTTCCGCATCACATTCTTCTGTCATTCTTCTCTTCTTCTGTTTGCTCTTCTCCTGCTCTGCATTTCATCTCATTCTGTACCTCCTCTCACATGTCACACCACGCATCTCTTTCTTACTGTTTCATTCTTTTTCCTTTCAGAACAACCAACCTCACACAGTCTATTTCGTCTACTTTTATACACGTGGGCACAATGTTTCAACTTCCCAACTCCTTGGACAAACCGACGACAACTATCCAGCCAACCGAAACGCCAAACGATCGACAACTAATTTGCAATCATGAGTTTTACTAACAGATTTGTAACTGAAAGTGTTAAGTGTACGTGGAAGTACAGTAACCCTTCGATCACATTCAAACCTTATCCGCACTATTGGATAAACTTCATTATTCTTGCCTTTTAAATCGGGTTTCGATATTCTTCATGTTCACTGTTCTTTTCACTTATAAATCCCAATACACAAAATTCCATATATCGGTCAAATCAACGATCCAGGTGCAATCTTGACTCAACGGCTACGATTATGTCGCGATATCGCATATCGCGATCTCGACGTTGTTGCAGTGTGTTCTTGTCTCCTTGATATCGCGATTCGCGAAACTCCTATGTGGAGTATGATTAATGGTCCTGATCAATTCTGTATCTGACGATCCAGGTTCAGTCACCATTTCGCATATCGCGAAATCAGAGTTTTTGTTGCATTATGTTCTTTCTTTGAGTTCGTGATCCCCGAAACTCCGATACGATCTAGAATCAACGGTCTAGATCTCATTCTTGCTTTAACGGCTGCGATTAAATCGCGAAATCGCATATCGCAATTTCGGGGTTTTCGTTGTCAAGTGAATTGGACATTTCAAAGTCCCGATCCCCGATTCTCCGATGAAGCCTCATGTCGAGCTTCTCCCGGTGGCGCCCAATATCTGACACGCGTCCTCTCCAAGTGGACGGTCCCGATCTCTGCTTGATTTAACAACTATTATTAAATCGCCATATTGCATATCGCGATTTCGACATTTCTA
>JASDQU010033399.1:2163-13331 GCA_032191745.1 Picea mariana | reverse complement strand
TGTGAATGTTCTGTTATTTAATAGCTGATAGAATACATCTACTTATTTTGCTGGAATGTTTTGTGAGATAAATAGCCGGTAGAATGAGATGGATTTACAATAAGCCTTTACGGTTTAATTTTATTCAACCAGTAAATTGAAGAAAACTATTGTTAAGTTAGTTGTGATATAGTTGAATCATGTGTGTGTGTGTGTGTGTATAGGAAATACATTCTAGCTATAAACTGTAGAAATAATTTGTGGTGTGAATTCGTAACTCATACTAGACATGAGAAGATATATATGTATATACATGCTTTGATGGATATGGATCTTTACAATGTCAAGTAAAGTCCTGGAAATGATTAGTACACACACACACACACACACACACATATATATATCGCAACATAAATAAAGGTACAAAACAATATAAATAAATAACATAGAAAGTTGTTTATTGACCTTTTGAATAACTAAAACTTAAAGTATTTCCATTGAATCAGATGATATTAATGGAGCAGATAGTTACAGTCCTCTCTACATTTTATAATAGCCCAAAAGCGAATGCTCAGAGATATAACTACAAAATATACTACCTATTACAGATTCAGACAACACATAAAATGAATCTTCAAATTTTACATAACACATGCAATCATAACCTTTAATAGTGAAATCATATTCTGGGCCAAGGAGGCCACCAAGGGGAACACCCACCTAGGACGCACAAGTCAATCACCGAGGCGCAACACTTCTTCACCTTTTGATGATGAATTAAATATATGTAAAATAAATGGTTCTCTTGGTATATAAGGTGAACTAGGACTAAAATAAAGCACTCTTACCTTTTCTTCTAAAGCTAGGTGTCTTGGTTGTTTTCTTTTCTGAGTTTGCATTTTGCATTCATGACAATTTCATTCTGTTAGGGTTCCTGAAGAATAATCAATGCGCATTCCTTCATGGTTGCCTCCTAGTGACTCTGTTTTCCATGCTTCCACCTCTGAGAGCAAGCTTATCTCATTAGCTAACCACTCTCTCATGAAGCAAATCATTTCCTTCGAGTTTTCTGAGGCATAAGGGAGGGTGCACTAACTAAGATTTGCACCCTTGTTGGTTTCTTCTTTGTGGGAATGAAGTGAGTGTTCCCTCTTCCATGGTTGCACTGGTATTCTCCAACTAATCTCCGGAGGTCACTCTAATATCGCCAAAACCTCTTGGCCACTCTCAGATCACCCCGGTTTGGATCCCCATTTGCTTGGTCACCTAAACTAATGGTGCACCCTTGTTCATATTTGTGCCCCTGAGGAGATTGTTTGGTCCGAAGACAAGCTATAGATTGCTTGGTAACCTTCTCCTATAGATCACCTTCTTGGGAAGATAAATTGGTATCAGTGCCTCAAGACCCATGGAAAATCTTTCAATCTTGAAGATTGAGCCAAATAGTTTTTTGGGGTTTTCATGAAATAATCCAAAGTTTGCCCATTCTAGTATTTCCATTTTATGTAAGAAGATCCACAAATATCATAATCCCCAAGGGTGACCACATATCCATTTCCATAGAGAGGATCTCCATATATCTAAAACAATAAATATCTCTCACTCTAGACCAGTTCAAGCTCTATTGCCTCAGGGTTTTGAGTCCTCTATTCTCAAAATGGAGTCCTTTGTTCAACATTGCAACCTAGGGGTGCCTTTTCTCTTCATTCGACCTCACAATGCCTCCATGCAAAGATACTTTGGCAGTCGACTCAGATTCCAAAGCATCAAATCCCATCCAAGATCTTGCATCCTTCCTCGATGAGCTCCTCAGAATGTAACAACAAAAAAATCCAGATCCATTCTGGTTGGACACTCAAATCCAAATACCCAGGTTTGCTAAGAAAACAAATGGTGAAATGGTGGATTCTTGGATCTGTAGCCTATCCACATATTTCAATATATGTCCAAGCCTTATCGAGGAAACAAAACTCTAGATTGTCACCTTGCAATTAGAAGGACTGGCACAAACTTGGTGGGATGCAGAGTAAGAGAAGACCACATTTGTGATAGAGATTGGGGATGCTCCAGAATCCTCTACTTCACAACCCATCAAAACCTAGGCTCGACTTTCCAAAGATTTGAGAAATCGCTTCTATCCACATGCGTATGTGAAATCCTTATGGATCAAATGACACCAACTTCGACAAATACCTTCACAAGAAGTGCAAGGCTACATAGAATTCTTCTGCAAGATGTTCCTCTTACTTCATATTCCAAATCTGGAAGAGTTACTCATATTAAAATTTGTGGCTGGTTTATTAATTCAATTCCGTCGAGAAGTAGAGTTGTTTGAAAATCCAACTTTAGATAAAACATTTCAAAGAGCTTTGGCTATAGAAACGAAAGTCGCTCCTAGAGGTCGTATTCCTCAATATCATCCTTACACCAACCCCCCCACCTCTCAAACATCCATATCCCATCCCTCATCCCGCTTTCCACCTCCTAATACTCAAAACCCCACACCCAATACAACTACAAGGACACCCTGGTGTTCATTCCACAAAACTACTTCACACAATTCATCAGATTGTTGAATCCTCCAAAATCTAAAAACCAACAAAACTCTACTCACTGAGCTCATTGTGCCTTCCCAAGTAGAATATACTGAAGAGGTTCCTCTGGAAAATCCCATAGAAGTAGATCCCTCACTGATTCTAATGACCCATGAAGATTCGAATGCATCCACCTAACCCCTCTTCACCCATAACTGCCAAATAAAAAACGCCTTGGCTCTAGTGATTATGTACAATGGAAGCCAAAAACATTTGGTATCTCAATCCCTTGTCAACCGCCTTAATATTTTCACCACTCCACATCCACAACCCTATCAACTTGAATGGTTCCAAAAGGATGTCCCTCACCTCCTACTTTCCAAGCATTGTTTGGTCACTTTTTCCATAGGCCAATTCAAAAAAAATTTCCTCTGAGATGTCTCCCCTTTGGATTGTGCAGATTTGATGCTCGGTATCCCATACCAAACCCCACTAAATTCTATCTATATAGCCAAATCCCATCAGTACAAAATTACCAAGGAAGGCGACACTTATATCTTAACTATAGCAAAAACCAAACCCCCTTCTACAAAAGAACAAATCCCATATGTACACTTAAACCAATATGTCTCTCTTTGTTTGGTGCTCCCAATAACACCAAACAATACAACACACCATGTTCCTGAAACTATGACTCCCCTCCTCCATGAGTTCGCAGATGTGTTTCAACCTCCGGAGGGACTTCCCCCCTCCAACCACATTGACCATTCCATTCATCTCATCCCTGGATCTGCCTTACCTAACGCCCCTACTTACCTATTGGCCCCAACTGAAATAGAGGAAATGGAAAGACAACTGACCAACCTCATTAACTCTAGCCACATCCAACCTTCATCTTCTCCCTGTGCTTCTGCCACCTTTGTCATACCTAAACGAGATACCTCAGAAATGTGCCTTGTCACTAATTACCAAGCCTTGAACAAATCCACAATAAAAAACCATCACCCCCTTCCCTAGATTGAGGAACTACTCGACACCCTCCAAGGATCTAAGTGGTTTACTAAATTGGATTTGACAATCGGCTACCATCAAGTTCGAATGAACCCAGATGATGTTTGGAAAACATCGTTCAAGACCAACTTTGGTCTTTTTGAGTGGAAATTCATGCCTTTCGGTCTCACCAAAACCCCAATCACTTTCATGAGGCTCATTAATGACATCTTCAGAGCACATTTGGGTCGATTTCGAGTCATCTACTTAGATAACATTCTCATCTTTAGTCGAAGATGGGACACTGACATGCAACAGGTCCGACAAGTTCTCCAAATTCTCCAAGAACACAAGTTTCAAGTCAAAGAGAAGAAATCATATTTTGGTTAGACTTCAGACCCCTATCTCGGCTTTTTGGTCATCTCAGAGGGTATTCAACCAGATCCATCTCGCATCCAAGCATTGAAACAATGGCCTCTACCTTATTCAACTAAGAAGTTCAAAATATTTTTGGGTGGCATCAATTTCTATCGTAAGTTCATTCCCTCCTTTTCAAATATTGCTCAACCTTTGCATCAACTCTCAAATACTTCTTCTACATTCATTTGTACCAAAGAAGAAACTACTCACTTTTCTTAGCTCAAAGACGCCCTTTGCTCATCCCTTGTTTTACATCTTCCAGAACTCTCCCAACCCTTTTATATTGAGTCTGATGCCTCACAATATGCTATTTGTGTCATACCTAAACAAGGACACCCCATTTGTTACCACTCTGAAACACTCTCCGAGGAAAAGAAAAATTATAGTACCTATGACAAGAAATTTTATAGTCTGGTGGAATCACTCAAACAATGGAGGCATTATTTGTTGGGTAAAGAAACAATTCTGCATACTGACTACCACCCTTTGATTTTCATCAACTCTTAATCAAAGATTCAGGAACAAAGGCACCTTAAATGGGCCTCCTACATTCAACAATTTCACTTAGTCATCAAATACAAGAAAAACACTTCTAATAAAATGGATAATTTTCTAAGTCGACCTCCCACTCCAGTTCTTTCCATTCTAGAAGTACATTGTGATACTTATGACACATGGAAAGATCAATATGCTACTGACACCTAATTTTGAGAGATTTGGGAAGCTTTGCAAAGCCCCATAGTGATCAATCAAACCCCCTTCCTAGAATACACTATTCGGGATGGGTGGCTATATAAGCTGAATTTTCTATACATTCCACACTCAGAATACTGCCTCTTTCTCATTAGGGAAGCACATACTTCAGCCTATGGGAGCCACTTCAGGACCACAAAGACCACCCCACATCTGCAATGCCATTTTCATTAGGCTTCCATGCAGCCTCAAGTTGAAAAATTTATCAAAGCTTGTGCCTTATGCTCACAATCCAAGCCATCCAATCAGAAGCATGGGTTGTATCACCCACTATCGCTTCCTTCTCGTCCTTGGGATTCAATCTCAATGGAATTCCTAAGTGGACTTCCAACAATCCAAAAGAAACATGATGCAATTTGGGTAGTAGTATGTCGCTTTAGAAAAATGGAACTTTTTATCCCATGCACAAAGACTACTACAGCAGTACAAACAATGTAACTCTATTTCCATCATGTCTGGCCCCATTTTGTCCTCCCAAGAAGTATCATCTCAGACAAATATTCTTTCTTCCTCAGTAAATTTTGGAAGACCATATGGGCACTATTGGGGTGTCACCTTAGGTTTTCTACTGCATTCCATCCTCAAACGGATGGCCAAACAAAGGTTGTCAATAGAGTCTTGGTGCATGCTCTCCGAACTCACGTTGGGCACAAAAAACAATGTGACAATTACTTACACATTCTCCATCATAGCTACAACAAGGCAACACATTCTTCTACATGATTTTCACCTTTTCAAGTCTACTTGGGCTTCCAACCAGCATCTCCAACCGATATTCCACTCACTTGGGCTCCTCAAGGTACCTTCCATCAACAGCAGGAACAACTTTTAGCTCAATGATTTCTCCAAAAAATTGCACAATGCCACAGTGCAGTCACATCACCAAGCAGCCCAAGATCATGCCAAGCAGTGCCATGAAAAAAAAAGAACCTTCATGGCCTTCCAACCAAGGGATCAAGTCTGGTTACACTTGGATAAGAAGCACTTCAAAGGCTACCATCGCAATCTTTTGCCAATCAGATATGGTCCATATACAATACTCGACAAGATTGGAGAAAATGCATATAGGTTGGATCTGCCACGACAACTGGGAATCCACAATGTCGTTAATGTAAATCACTTAAAGTTGTTTGATCCTTCCCTCTTGGAAGAACCAGTCACCGTCACTCATCTAGTGGACAACATTCTTGATTTCCAACTCCCATTGGCCAAAGACACTATATTGGACACTCGAAGTCGCTCTACAAGACACCATACTTACACTTCATATCTGGTGGCCCGCCAAGGCCAAAATCTAGCTCAGGCAAAGTGGATCACAACTAATGTATTGCACAACAAGTTTCCACATCTTCTCATGGAAGCCAAGATGCTTCTAGATTTAAACAGGGAGGAATTGGGCCAAGGAGGCCACCTAGGGGAATAACTARTGCGCCTTCCTTCATGTATGCCTCCTAGTGACTCTATTTTCCATGCTTCCACTTCTGAGAGAAATCTTATCTCATTATCTAGCCRCTCTCCTAGGGATAAAATCATTTCCTTTGATTTTTTTGAGGCAGAAGGGAGGGCGCACCAACTGGGATTTGCGCCCTTGTTGGTTTCTTCTTTGTGGGAATGAAGTGAGTGCGACCTCCTCCATGGCTGCACTRGGMTTCTCCCACTAATACCCAGAGTCACTCTGAGATCACAAAAACCTCTTGTCCATTCTCGAATTACCCTGGTCTGGATCCCCATTTTCTTGGTCACCCAAACTAATGGTGCACCCCTGTTCAGATTTGCGCCCCTGTGGAGAGTTTTTGGTCAGAAGACGAGCTATGGCTTRCGTGGTCACCTTCTCCTATAGATCACCTTCTTGGGAACATCATATTCATTATAAGGTWTCCCCTTTRTCTTTCCTTTAAGAAGTGAAGATACAAATAACCATCTTTCTACGGGATCTTGGTATAAAATTATCACRATAATAGTATCCTAGTGTGGAACTTGTATCATTTTAAATAGATAAATCRRTGATTATTTTCCTTTGATTCCACAAGTTGGAAMTTGAATACATTTTGAGTGAGGTGACCTCATCAATCCACGTGCTTAGAGATATTAGGTCCTGCAGATGAAAGATCCAGAATAATAGTACACAGAGCTATGAAACAAATTAATGAAATTTAAAGAGAGAGTAATGTTTAGGACGAATTCATGGAATTAAACATTACAAAATTAATACACAAATAAATACTTAGCTTGAAGTTGGCGTGGGTGATTTCGCATTGGGTGCGTTGAGCAATTTTCCCCAAGCCCAAAAGGGAAGAAGTAGACCAAATTTTTTCTGATGGGTACCCTCACAAGTAAAACAGGGGTCCCATCATTAGATTATTGTAACCGAGTTTTAACCAAACATTTCAAAAAGTAAATAAACATGAATAAAACTTTAAGAACATAGCAACCAGAGTTCTAAGAAGTTTTCACAATACAAAACATGTCGAACAAAGGCGTTCTATTATGCTCTAGATGCTACCTAAATATTTTATTTACGTTGAAGGGAAATGCAATAAACAAGTTTCAAAACATAGAAAATAGGAACCAAGAACTTATAATAAATTACTTGAATAAAGTCTGAACTATTTACACATAGTGGCATCGTATGACTATTACGATCCTTGCTCAATGTATGAACAATGCATTTAGACTTAGGGTAACGAGTTTGTTACAAAAATATTTGATACAGTGACAAATAAATATCACAACACTCCACATGAAAGGGTGTGTGATTATAAATCGTATAATACAATCTTCACAGTGAATCTTTACACACCAGAAGATAATTTCCTCCCTTAATAAAAAGTAATATTAATGTCGGCTTGATTAGATTGAATTGTAATGAGATCTGAATTGTACATTCTTCGAATCAAGAATCCAGAAATTCGGAAGTGCGGACAAAAGACTTACATAACTATATTTTCTTCCCATGAAACCAGTATTGCAACGTTTAAAATGAATGAAAATCATAACATTCTATTGCTAGTAAAATACTCGTTATCAAACATAATGCAAACATTTATTTAATACAGAGGATGAAATTTGAAATAGAGAAGACCCAGACATAATATGGAGGATATTTCCTATTTATTTCCTATCACACAGTAGCAACTCAGATTTACCTTCGAAATACAGATTTAGAGAGCACGAACTTTTACAGACAGTTAACAAAAAGAGAGGAAGGTATAAATATTTAAAATCATGGAAGAACCAAGAGAGGGTTAGAAAATTTATCGAAGCAGAATGGAGATTCAAATACAAAGTATGAAACTTTTAAAATACAGTAAGATTCCTTTTCCCTGTTGGGTTAATAATGCGGACTAGAAGTTCCTACGAAGTTTCATAGAGATAAAAAGTTATATCGCATGGTATAAGAAATGAGGACCCAATACAAGAAATAACAGGGAGAGAAAATAAACCCTAAAGATAAAAGAACCCATAACAATCTTTAAAACTCCAATGTAGGATCGAATAAGTTGGAAAGAGGAAAAGAAATTTGTGGTGACTAGTGTGCACTACTTAAATAAAAAATCGCAGAGATCTCATAGTAAAATGTCAGAGAGTTGTTACTTGGTCCAAGGTAGCATCCAAACGATAGTTTCCCTATCCTTTTATTCCTTCCTCTTATAAGCCCAACTACATGGATCGATCTATGTTCATCAATTCGTTTATCTTGGGGTAGCACTGGAGCATTTTCACAGAAAGACAGATCCGAAGAAAATGAAACAATAACCTAGAGACCCGTGTCGAAACTGAGTAATAGCGAGGGTTATGAATCCTAAACCTTTCCATGTGACAGGAGAGAGGTGGCATGTTTTACATTGGATACTGTGGCCGAACGACATCCCTTGGGAGGCACCCTTGCAGGTCACCATTAATATACTATATGGACAGAGGTTTTATTACAGGCTGACAAATCCTTGAGTCAAATTCATACCGAGTTGTTGTGAGGGAGGAAAACTTAGTTAGGACATTATATAAAAAGTTGGAGGGTCCAGTCTCTCATTCAATTAAGGTGTGACTATCTATTCGTTCATGTTAAATGGATTCAGAAGGATGATTTTTATCGTTGGACCCTGAACGATGCTCACATGTTAATGTACATTATATTAATACTTGTAACATTTTCGATAAATACGYATGCTTTGCTAGAACCCAAATTCGTATAAACCATTTATGTTATAAGTAAAGTTAATGCTATGCAGTGAAAGGGTTGCGAGATTATTAAGGCTTTAACAAATACAAACATTAAATGTTCATGCCTCRGAATGGGTATAATAGTAAGGGTCCTCAATATTATAAGCGTTAATATATATATGGAAAGGATTATAATATTAATGGGGCTTCATATACATAAATGTCAATGTTTATATATGGTGATAATATAGCATTAGTGGGGTTTTATTAACCCTTCATACTTATTTTAGAAATKTTAGTAATCTTAATGGCTTAGATATAGCGAAGCTTCCCTTAGTTATATGATTATTGGGAGTAAGAAATAACTCAGAGATAAAATATTTTATGATGGCAGTTAGTTGTATCAATAAATGGAAACATAAACCTTTCAAAAGATAAATAGTGATGACAACCACGTACTTACAGTATCTATATCTCTTTCGAAACAAGTTGTTTGAAGATTAAGAGAATTAATGTCCCTAAGGTTTTTTTTTTTTTGGTAAATTTGGGGAGCATTACACACGTCAACCTTCCATACAAAGCGCACAACAAGTTCAAGTCATACGCAGCAAGATAAATGAAAAGTAGAGGTAATTATATGTTTATTTTATGTCAGCGTCAACCAATGTTTTTGTAATAAAACATCTGCAGATAGAAGAAATATGGAAGATGCCTAATTTCTATGTAAGAGTCAGTATGTCAATAAAGATTGCGAAAAGTTCTCTCGCAAATCTGTTAGTTATTAAGCCCTAATATTGGCTCATTACCCCTTAATTGGGGCATATTTTTTTTTTTTTAAGTAAAAAAAGTGGTACCTGTTATATTAGCATAATCTCAATACAAGGTAGATGAGATGCCCGCTGTCCCGCCAATACTGGAAACCGAGATAGCGGGGCATTCATATTCAGATGTCACCATAAGTCTAGTTTACAAAATTTAGCTAGGTGGTCCTATGCGACGTCCTGCCCGAGGGAAACCAGGACTTATTGTTGCCAGCAGAGTGTTGATTATTTTAACTATTACTAAAACAGCCTGAGAGCTATCTATCAAAAAGATGAAGGTATGAGAACAACACCAGAACATGTGTAAACCTGGAAACCGGGCTGCTTGTGCTAAATCTCCATGTGCTTCCATCGAGCCGGGAAGGAGTACGGGCGCGCACAGGTGGGGCATTGCTTCTTGGTCGAAGCTCTGGAGTGTGCGGCAAAAAACATATCAAGTTGTTGCTCCATTCGCTCCAGGCGAAAGGTTTGATCTGCTAGCATGTTTCGGATGTCGAAGAGAAGGTCGAGGGATCCCTCGTTCGCTGCTGCAGGCTTCTCCTGTTGGTGGCTGTGCCCGAACTCTTCCTTGGCGGTCTCCTCTTCTACATTTGCGTCGTGCTGGTGACATTCCTGCTCTGCGCCTGTGGTTTCCGTGGTGGGCTCGGGAGGAGCCTCCTCAATGATGTAACAGGGGGAATACGGCTGTTCTACTTTGGGCTCCTGACTGTCTGGTGGCCGCATGCTGGGCGAGCTAAATCTCGTGCTCGAAATCTGACTGTGCGGAGCCGTGAGAAAGGTGTGCCCGGAAGGGTTGTGTGGGTTAGCTTGTGATCTAGCCGCTTCTCGCTACTCCTTGGTTGTCAGCCGAGCCCTGGTTCACCTCCGTCGAGCTACAATGGCCATCTCCCGCTCGAATTCCTTCCGACGCTTGCACCTTGATTCCGCCGCGTACCAGGCCGCACCACGTTGCGGGGTGCCACGGATGCGGGGCATGGCTGAGTGGCTAATGCGCAGCGTGGAAGTCGGGCTGTGATTCTGAGCTGGAGAATGGGTGCCTCTGTTCGAATTCACCGGAGAGAGGGTGCCGCTGTTCGAATTCACCGGAGCGATGGAGAACTGCTGGATCAAATACCCCTTGGGAGCCGTAGCCCGAGTTAATTGGGTTTTGAAAATCATAATTCGGGTGTCCTGTGCCATAAACGGTGCCATTAAACCTTACTTGTTAGTGCGCTGCGGGAGGGTACCTTTCGCTCGCACGAAGGTCCTCTGCATTTTGCCATGAATGCTCGCCTTCATGAAGGTGAAATGGGGGAGGCATGGTGAGCCACTGGCTGCGTTAATGCAGCATGCTGGTGCTTCTTACGTGGCACAATTGCGTCCCTTAGCACCCGATCCGGGGTTAATTGGGGCATATTACATTAGTAATTTTATTTTATTTATGTCGGCTTTATTCTGTTAGTTGTAATTATACCTCCTAGTCTCCTTTATATACCAACGAGACATTTTCATTTGGAATCATATTGTACTT
>JASDQU010033395.1:0-15481 GCA_032191745.1 Picea mariana | reverse complement strand
AGGAATCCATAGCTGCCTCAACCCGATCTACGCAAGACGCGGAACTAAAGGAGCATGAATCCATCATCTTCAAAAATTGGAATATTGGGTCATGCTTGAAGTAAGCAATCTTCATCTAGAAACCCATGCACCTGAGATACAGGGAACACTAGCAACATCCCTAGGTGGGCTTCCTAAAGTTAAACTTCGACGACGCCGTTAAAGGAAATCCATTCACAGTGGGGGCAGGGGGAGCTTTCAGAAACCATGTTGGAGAGGTGCAGGCCTTATTCGCCTCAAACCTAGGAAATTCCTTCAATAATGTTGTGGAATTGATCACATAGAAAAAATTCTATGGGGCCATTGTCGTGGAAGGAGACTCCCAGGTGTTAATCTAAGCTCTGAGAAAAATTTTAAATGGTACTCCTCTAAACAAACTATCAAAGAATTGGCGAATGGCATATGGCCTCTCAGAGACTACAAGGCTTTCTAGGATAATCTTAGTCATCATACCTGAACATGTCCGATGTAAATCCAATGCTTTTGTGGACTGCATGGCTAATGCGAAGGTCTCCCAACCTAGTCATCATTGTGTTTGGATGGAAGGGGACCCACTGCCATGGGGGCTCCAGGAACAAGTGAACCGACTAAAATAGATGGAAATGGTTGGCCCGGATGGGGTGACGCATGAAGTGATGGAGGCAACACACATGGTCGAAACGACGTTTGAAGAGATGGAAGTGAACAGGAGATTAAACACAAACATGCAAAGGAAGGTGGCAGGTACATTGTCTATCCCTGACATAAGTTGGGTTTTATTGAAGCAACGTGGGGGAGGGAGAACATAGATCTGGTCATAATTGACATGCATGGGAACCACAAGGGTAATCCAATAATTTGTACTCAACATTCATTCCATTCGATGTTGAAGTCTCACGAAGGGAATTGGAACAATTGTGGCAGTGATGGCTTCGATCTGACATTTGGTATTGTTCATGTTTTCATGATGATGCACTCATTTAGTAGGAGGGGTGACGAACCAGTTTATAAGAAGGATCTGGAGGATGCTCAAAATGTTTGGGCCAAAACATTGAGACTTTTTTGGTTCTGCTAGTTGAAAGTGAGGGGAGCTCTCAGTTGGGAAAACCTCCACCACTCCTTGTAAGTTAGTGGGGGTGAACGTACTCAGGATGTGAATTTAAGGAAATGGCCCATCTATGGGGTAGGAAGGGAAATGGTCGCCAGTGAAAAAAACATGATAAAGAGGCCTCGACCTCGAAGGGCCCAACATAATTCACTCAGGCATCCAGGGATGCTTAGGCAACTGAGACTAGGTTTGTTAAGTTATACTCGAAAGAGGAAATTGAGGTTGAAGAGGTAGAGGAGCAGTTTTTTCTACTATAACATCCCCCAGCCTACAACTCCACCGTCGGGGCAATGCTACCTGCGGAATACCTTATCTTGTACATTTAGCTCTGATCTGTGATAGCTCCAGCCTTAAACTACTGGGCTATGCCACACAAAGATACTTGCAGAAAAACATACACATCCATATAAACATAGAATGACTATTCTACATATATATAACATATTATTGTAGAAATAACATTAAGCCTACACATGCATCATATACAACATACATAGGAAATACTCATCAATTACAACATTTGTACCATTACACAACATGTAAATGAATATAAAAGAGATACTTATCTTTTATTATAATACCACCAATTGCATGCAGATCTTCCATGAACCTCCTAGCCATAGACCACACTGCTCATCACGCTCAGCAACAGGTCACCCCCAAACTGGGATTAAGCTCCACTGAGCAAGGGATTCCTAGAATAGGCAAGGTCAATAGGGAAGTTGCACAAAACACAGGAAGGATATTTCATCCCAGGAGACACTTACGCCCACAACCCACAGACCCTCATTCTCCACATGCCTGCTCTACCTCAAGAGGGTACACCTTCACTAATACAAGTCCATCAGTTATTACACCTCCCTTACCTTGGGCTTCAGCAACAGGCTGAACCAGAAGTCTTAGAGTATTGTAGTTTCTACGGGACTCGCTTCCAGGAGAACTCACTTCCTAGCAAACTCTCTTTCCTGGGAGAGTTGCTCACAGGCCTGACAACCTAACTCTTCAACCAATCCTCGACTTAGCTACAGCCAGGTACGGATGACAACAACAACAACAACAGGGAAAATGGGTATGGACACCCAGAATGGTAACAGTCATACACTAGACATAGCAAGGCTCAGTAAGAAACAATCAATGACAGGAAGCCACACTCAGTCAAGGAACTATGTGGCCGCAACAACCAACAGTTATGACACCACACAACTCAAACAATTATAGGATGCTCAGACTTCACAGGAGACATGGATCAGTCCCTTGGATTTCACTGGTTTTAGGGTGACTAACCTCACGAGAGTGAAGACACAATGTTGAAGGATCTCAAAACTCGTCTAGACGCAACGATGGGAGTCACATTGAACGGGAAGCGAACCCCCAACATGATTTGACTCACCGGTGACTGGCTCTAGAGATTTGTGATGGATGCCCCTGGTTCATGGTTAGAGAGTAGATCGAGAATGGCAAGCGAACCCCCTAACAAGCTAGCTTTCCCAGCTATAACTGCATGCGCCCAGGTTGACACTTGTCTTCCTGCAGTCGCATGCATTCCACTTTGCACTTGTTCCCTTTATAGTAACTTAGGACAACATCGTTCATGTCCACCTTAGCCTTTAGGAAATAATAAAAAAAAAAATTATTATTCCCTTAGAGGTAAACCCTCTAGCTTAGCCTCTAGGCCTAGACACTTAGCCCCCTCCCTTACCCTATCTAGTGGAAGATTATTCCCCCATCACTCTTTCTTCATGGTCGGTCTACATGCAGTGATGTTTAATCTTTATTAATGATCTGCATAATTACATATACAAAAACAGGCTCCTGGCCTTTAACACTTAGGCTCTCCGGCCTAATAAACACATAATCCCACCAGATTATCAACACTCGGCTCACCAACCTACAAAACATGTTTACAATTCATAAATACAACTGGGGCTCATCCTTGGGGATATTACAATCCCCTCCCCTTATTTTTGCATTGTCCTCAGTGCAACTCTTTACATAGCATCAACAAGATTTCCAAAATCTTCAAAAAGATGTGGGTATTCTGCCCGCATAGCATCTTCATGCTTCCATGTCGTGTCCTCGGGACCATACCCGATCCACTGGACCTTTACAAGCCCTATGGCTCGATTCCAGAGTTGTTTTCTCTTTCGGGTCCAATATGTGCACAGGATGCACCTACAAGACACCTTCTTGCTCCACCTAAATCACATTCCAATCCATTACATGATTAGCATAAGGTATATATTTCTTAAGCAATGAAATATGAAACACATTATGTACAGTCATGGATGTAGGTAATACAAGCATATATGCAATGTATATATATGTATATACATGCAATTCTAATAATATTATAACCTGTATACAAGATACACAACATACAATAAATAGAGAATTGATACTTATCTTTTGATTGAGAAGACCTTCCACGTCAACATGGTATATACCAAGGTACCAAACCTTAGTAGCACTCTAACCAACGGTCTCTCATTCCCCCACATGCCTGTCCCACCCCAGGAGGGTAAACCTTCACTGTCACACAGTCCATCAACTGCTACACCTCTCTTTCCTTGGTCTTCAGCAACATGCCAGCTCGGGAAGTCTCGAAGCACCGTGGCTCCTAGAGCTCCAACTGCCCTCAGAGATTTCCAATCAGCATCTTCCCCGAGCTGCTCTTTGTAGTCAACATTCTAACTTTAATCAACATCATCTCATCTGCATCACCCACATGCAGTTATCATGAGAAAACATAAAATAATTCATTTAGGAACTCCAATTAGTTCAAAAGGGAATTCAACTTTTTCCCCAAAACATGAAATTCTATTTCATAATTCATCTTGGTTGTTGACATATTATGAATGCAACCATCCTTGTGGTTTTCCACAGGCACCAAACTGCATACCATTTTTCCTGTAATGTTTCATCTTGCATACAACCAACAAATTATCAGTATTTGTTGTACATCATAATTCAATTGCAATATGTACAAAATATTTTGCAGTGATCTTAGAATTTTCTGCACCTAACAATTCAATCACAATTACCCAACAATTTAATAAACTAGAATGACTCGTCATTCTATGCATACGCATGTTCACAGTAATATCTGTAAGTTCATTACTTCTTTTTCTGAACAAGAAAATTTCCTGTAGTCAATGCTCATGTGACTACTTGACTTGCAACTTTCATGTTGCAATGTCTAACACCTCCCTGAAATGTCCTCAACTTCATGAGTTAACAACATTTCAGTTGTTAGTAACAATTATTTCCATGCAATAATATATATGCATGTACTTACAAAACTCATTCAACCATTTCATTTAGTACACAATTCTATCTCTTACTATGTATGAGTGCAATTCTCAGTGCATACTTATTTAGCGCACCTTGCATTGAATTACATAATGCTTTTCATCTCAATCATGTATCTCACCATCCATAAGTTGGAATTTGGGCCAATGTGTTGACACATTCTCCACACAATTCCTATTGTCTTCCCAATTAATTGAATGCCTTCCTTTTCGACCCAAACACTACACCAAGAATATAATTCTATGGTGTTCATTAGTGTTAGCAAAAAGGTTGCAGCCCAAGTTTTATTTAAAGGTGGGAAGCTTTTAGTACCTGTGTGGCTCATAACCTTTCCATATCCGTACCTTTCCTATCCAACCATGTCCTAGTCTCATATATGACTAGCTTACTAGCATTCATTCTTATAACAAGTTCTTATCTTTTAATTCTTTGGTTATTACCCCATAACCAAGTTAACATGACATTCTACTATGTCAATGTGCACATTCAGAAGATAAAAAGATTCGAATTAATACAGGCCTCCATCCTTTACCACATCCAGTGGTATTCACTCAATAATATAATCATGTGATTTTATAAAATAACTCTGCCTGAGGAAATTCTTACCTAAATTTCCTTTCAACAATTATGCAAAAAGAGTACTAAAAACTCATACCTGCATGACTGCCATTAATAAATTTTATACTACCTGAATGTTTGATGGCAGTAGAAGATTGCATGCTTCTTTTATCAAACTTATAACCAACACTTCATCTCTTTGTTGCTTCACTCCTTGTGCAACAACCTCGCCAACAACACTTGCAAACACGGAAGCATTCTTTCCTCTGGCTGAACCAACAAGCTGTAACATACTTGTTGCCACAAAAATTGCAGCAACTTCTTTCTCCCTATAAAACTTTTCCTTGTTGATCCCAGAAGTCTACAATTCTTCCTGTATTCCTGAATCTTCTTGTGCTCCCACTGTGATCAATGTGCATGATTATTCCTTCCCTTAGCACTTTCGACGCAGTGCCCCCACCTCAGCAGGGTCTGTTGACCTTCCGGTCAAAGGATCTTTCAATCTTCTGAGTCGAATTGACTCTTTGGGCTCGTGATAGAACCCAAAACAATTATACACATGCCCCCTTTTCTCCTTTAGGTGCAGGTCCTATGATACCCGCGCCCTTTGTCTATGTTCTTTTGAAATGTCGAGTTTCAGGCGCTAGATCCTTTTTCAATAGCCCCTTCCATCATATGACCCTAGGCTATGACCTCATGGAAAACTATGATTGCGAGCATGGGAAAGAGTGGTTTTAGGCCAACCCTCTTTTTTCCCCACAATTCACCTCCAACTGCCACGTATCACTTTGTTAAAACCGTGGTATAAATTGCGGCTCGCTCTCATATTTTTAACATCCGAGCAAGTTCTGGCCCCGCAATCCAACTCGACCGTTGATCTCCAATTCCTTGGTGATACCTCTCGATCAATGACTATTGTCTATTATTTACCTGCCTCTGGCCAACTTTCCAATCAACGACCTTTTTTTTTCCTTTCACGCACGATCTTAGATCTCCACGATCTGTTGACACGTAGATCCTTTCCAAATCAACGGCTACGAGTCTTTCGGCCTTCGGGAGTTTCAACTCTCAACTCTCACTTCCTCCACAGTAGCTATCTTCCGGAGTGGAAGATCTGCTGACACCTGTCACTTCAAATGTGCAACTACGATTTTCTCAGTGAGTCCGACCTTAGGGAGTTTTAGTTCTCAAACTCTCATTTCTTCTGGAGAGATTTCTCTGAAATGCCAGATTGTCTACCACGCATCCTCCTCAATCAACAGTTCTACTCCTACTTTGGGACTTTGGCCTCCTCAACCAGATCGATGGTCCTTCAGCTCCCTCCTTGATCAACGATAGATATCTTCTCTAGATCTTTGGACTTTTCCCCACTCCGCTTTTCCAGAATCTAGATCTGGTGACGTGTGTCCTCCTTCACATCAACGACTCTCGTCATTTTGGGAATTCATGAGTCCGCTCTCATGTGCACCTTAAAAGAGTTAAGTCTTGTGCACTTTTCTTGGGATCCAACGATTATTGGTCCTCGCACTCAGATCTGATCTCCTCCTGCGCATGTTCCTTCTGTCTGGATGTAAAATTCGACTGCCAGATCTCTTCCTCTATAGTTGATCTAACGACAGCTGTCACTCCTCCTCCTGAGCTTTCGCTTTCTCCTGAAATGGGGAAATTTTTAAGTGTCAAGGCTTCGACCTTTGATCCTTCTACGAGTTCTTGACTTTGGGTCTCGTCTGCGTTTCTGAAAACACTATTCTTCTTGAGATTCTGGACTTGGGATAAGTTTGACTCTTGTGCACCCTTTACACTATCTCCTCTCAGTTTCTCGAACTTGCTCAGTCTCCCAATGGATTCTACCCTTTTGTGTCTTCCAAAATACTTTCTGGTTCCCTCCTAGCACGTTCTGCGCTCGTCCTCCTAAGCTTTTGAACTTGAAAAAAGTTCATCTCTACGTGCATTCCTTGCACTTTGACTAGCCTCCAGCTGGTTGTCTTTCAACACTTCGTCGACCAAGTGTTGGCCTGGTACACTCTTTGCAAAGGTCTTCCTTCAGAGTGTTCAAAAAATCTATGAGTGTCTCCTAAGTACTCTGTGAAAATTTTATTTGTTTCTGACACTCGTTGAACTTTGCAAACACAATGTGCAGTCAATCGAAATTTGTCAGGCCATCATTCCTTAACAAATCCCACAACATTCATAAACCAATCTGATTTAAGAAAACGTTCAGATTTCATTTTCTTTCCGATCTCTTCTCTTCTCTGTAATAATTTTCGGGCACAAGCCCCTTTCTCTCAGTCCCCAATCCATGTGAGCACGGGCCATGACCAAGCGCTATATCACTAGGTGCTTACTCGGGCCTTCGGCTTCGGAAGATTTCAAAGCACCACACGACAATCCCTCAGAGTTCCAAATTACCGAACTCACGAATTAGGGCTGATCAACTGTCCACATCTAATCAACATCCGACGGCTGACACTTACTATGGAACCTCAGGATTCTAAGTTTTGGAACTTCGGGACTTCGGGACTTCAAATATTCAGAGGATCTCGCATCCGCACCTCTGAACTGCTAATCTCCGAACATTCCCAATCACCTTTGGTGATGTCATTACATCACATCACTTAACGTTTTCCAATTGCAGGAGCATACAACAATGGTTTTGAGCAACCCGCAATTCTTCTAACGCTGACATGTAACCCCTAAGTGAAACCGTGGTTTGGATTGCGGGACCGCCTTGGATAACTAACTTTCGTGCAACTTGGGTCCCCGCAATGCCTTCTAGTCGTTGATCTTGATGTATCGTGATCAACACCACTATGGGTCCTCTGAACTTTAAATATGTTACCTAACCTCAGCCCCACTAACCCTACTCATACGGAGTGCCACATGGAGGAATACTAGTGGCTGATACGTGGTCCATTCATATGGGTGACACACGTCACATTCCAAATGTCGTTTCAATCTTCCATGGGCTCAAAACCCACTGACATGTGGCACACATCCCATGTTTCTACGTCCATCCAAGTGGCATCATCATGACCCACTACATCGGCTCTTTGGGACTTCAAAACTTCGGTCTTTAGGAGTTCTCTCTTCAACACATACTAATTTTCCCGAACGCCAAAATCCCGAACAAACCAATCTGTTGACACACATTCCTCTTGACGGACTGTCTAGATTAACTCTAGACTTCGGAGCTTTGGAAGCTTTCGCCCTTCACCACTGCATTTGAAATTTCGACATTGGTTGATCCAACAATCGATCTCTTCTCCCCAGATCTATGATGTAGATCCACTTCAAAGATTCAGACTTTTTCTTATTTTGCATCAACTTCACCGAAGTCATGAAGTCTAAAGGGCTTCCAGGTTAACCCTTCTACACCTTCTCCAGATCTGATGGTTGTAAAGGATTTCCCTTCATTCCAAACAAATCCTATGACCCCAACACCACAAGCGTTGTGATCTCTCTCTCTCTCTGGCCAAATACCACATCTATCGCAGTTTTACGATACCGCTACTCCTTCTGAGCTTCTTAACATGGCCAAGGTAATCCTCTTGGCACTCAAGGATGTTTCTGAGGTCCAAAATTGGTTCCTCTTAACACAATTTTCTCTTGAAACCTTGAGTCCAATGACCACTTACCCAGCCCATCCAGGCTTCGCGTTGAAACCTTGGATCAGAAATTGAGTTTTGTCCATTTCTACAACAACTCCTTCTGAAAATATTGCTTCAACTTCCACTAACATGGCCCATCCAGGCTCAGTGTTGAAACCATGGGTCAGAACTTGAGTTTTGTCCATTTCGACAACAAATCCTTCCAAAACTCTTGCTTCAACTTCCACTAACATGGACCATCCAGGCTCAGTGTTGAAACTATGGCTCTAATACCATATTGTAACATCCCCCGGCTTACAACTCCATCGTCGAGGAAATGATACCTAAAGAATATCTTATCTTATACATTTAACTCTGATCTGTGACAGCTCCAGCCTTAAACTACTGGGCTATGCCACATAGAGATACTTGCGGAAAAAACATACACATATATATAACATATTATTATGAAAATAACAATAAGCCTACACATGCAGCATATACAACATACACAGGGAATACTCATCAATTACAACATATGTACCATTACACAACATGTAAATGAATATAAAATCGGTACTTATATTTTATTAGAAGACCACCAAGTGCATGCAGCCCTTCCACGAACCTCCCAGCCATAGACCACACTTCTCATCACGCTCAGCAGTAGGTCACCCCCGAGCTGGGACTAAGCTCCACCGGGAAAGGGATTACTAGACTAGGCAAGGTCAATATGGAAGTTGCACAAAACAAAGGAAGGATCTTTTATCTCAGGAGCCACTTATGCCCACAACCCATAGACCCTCATTCCCCACACGCTTTCTCCACCCCAGGAGGGTACACCTTCACTAATACAAATCCATCGTCTATTACACCTCCCTTACCTTGGGCTTCGGCAACAGGCTGGACCAAAAGTCTCAAAGTATTGTAGTTGCTACGGGACTTCCTTCCAGCAGAACTCACTTTCCAACAAACTCTCTCTCCTGGGAGATTTCCTCACAGGCCTGACAACCTGCCTCTTCAACCAATCCTCGACTCAACTACAGCTAGGTATGGGTGACAACAACAACAACAGGGAAAATGGATATGGACACCCAAAATGGTAACATTCATACACTAGACATAGCAAGGCTCAGTAAGAAACAACCGATGGCAACACGCCACACTCAATCAAGGAGCTGCATGGCCAGAAAAGCCAACAGTTATGACACCACACAGATCAGACAATTATAGGGTGCTCAAACTTCACAGGAGACACAAATCAGTCCCTCGATTTTCACTGGTTTTAGGGTGACTAACCTCGCGAAAGTGAAAACGCAAAGGTGAAGGATCTCAAAACTCATCCAGACACAAGGATGGGAGTCATACTGAACAGAAAGCAAACCCCCAACATGATTTGACTCACCGGTGATTGGCTCCAGAGATTCGTGATGGATGCCCCTGGTTTACGGTTAGACAATGGATCGAGAATGGCAAGAGAACCCCCTAACAGGTTGTCTTTCCCAGCCATAACTGCATGTGCCCAGGTCGACATGTGTCTTCCTGCATCCGCATGCATTCCACTTCGCACTCACTCCCTTTCCAGGAACTTAGGACAACATCGTTCATGTCCACCTTAGCCTTTAGGAAATAACAATAATAAAATATTATTCCCTTAGAGGTAAGCCCTCTAGCTTAGCTTCTAGGCCTAGACACTTATCCCCCTCCCTTACCTTATCTAGTGGAAGCTTAGTCCCTCATCACTCTTTCTTCGTGGTTAGTCTGCATGCAGCGATGTTTAATCTTTATTAATGATCTACATAATTACATATACAAAAACAAGATCCTAGCCTTTAACACTTAGGCTCTCCAACCTAATAAACACATAGGCCCACCAACTTATCAACACTCGGCTCACCAGCCTACAAAAAATGTTTACAATTCATAAATACAATTGGGGCTCGTCCTTGGGGATATTACAATGTCTACAGAGACGAGACATACCAGACAGTGAGATCATAGACGAGGCCGAATATTGGGTGGAAGATTCGGTCCACACCAGAACGAGATACATCAAATACTTCAGGTTGATGTAAATTTATTATATGGTCAAGGCTATCGTAGGTCGATCCCTACATAGAACGAGGAGTTACCAAGAGAAAATGCTAGTTCATGCCATACACATCCTTGAAGGAAAGTTTGAATTGTTATGTCATTCCCAGCATGGCATCAACTTCAGAGTTACCCAGAAGGCCCAAGAGTGGTGAAAGAAGGAGAACGACCATGTGTCGTAGAACCCTCTGAGGTCGATTAATTTCCCCATCGATGTGGGCATGGCTCAGTACGAGGGAGTTGTTCAAGCCAATGAAGGATTTCCAACACCAAGCAAGGCCCCTCCGGCGAAGACCGAACCAATTTCACTGGCCTTTGTTCTTTTTTCTAACTTAGATTGTATGATAAGTCTTTTTTGTCTTTATTCAGGCATATAGCTTGGATCATAGGAATCAAACTCTTATACCTAGAATAGATATGTTTTACGACCATCGGCCCCAAGATCTAGAACTTCGATCATTTCTCTATTATGTAATAAATTCCTGAAGATGATGATTTGATATCTTTGTCACTATGTCAAGGAATTAGGTTTTTTGTAAACGATAGACCCCCCTATACATTTTGTACCATTTTTGTGCATATAATAGAATTTCCGACTCTTTTAAGATTAAATAAAACATAGAAATTTATTAAAATAATCAATTTCAAATTGGGAAGATGTTTTAGAGTAATTCATTATCAAAAAATCATCCATTTTGTCCATTTTTAGAAAAGAACCTAAGAGGACAAATTTGCAAGCTTGCTACTATATTAGCAAAACTATTAGAAACTCATTAGGAAAAAAAATTAACAAAAAATAGAGATCTACTTTACTCTTTATATTATCTTCAGTTTAAAATGTAAATTAGAATAAGTTATCTCAATATGGAGTAAGTGTATTATCTTCGGTTTAAAATGTAAATTAGAATAAGTTAGCTCAATATGGAGTAAGTGAACAATGTGCCCTTCTACATATTTCTACATAGTTGCCTAGAAACTCATCATAATATGCTCCCATAGTACCCCTTTCTCCCCCTTTCTCCCTTTGTAGCTGGGGCTTTCAAGCATCTTCTTTGGCATTAGGATTAAGGTTAGAATCTTGGATTCTCATTGTTTGAGTTTTGGAAAGCCTTGTATTTCTAGTTGCACATGTATGACTATTGTGGCGTTAACATGCCTTCCACATGGTGATGAAGTGGAAAAAACAATGATCAAACAAAGTGCTACTTTGTATAATTTCTCACTAACAATTTTCAAAACATCTACCATTACAAGATAAAAAGAGTTAAGTTATGATGAAGATTTACAAGAAGACCCAATATTATATTACAAGACTTTCCTTCAATATAAAGACATTGGTGTACATAGGTGCTTTCTTGGCTTTCTTTTGTGGGAAGAGCAACTTCCCACCATTTCAAACCTAAAAAAACCATTCCTTTATTCCTTTCTAATGTGCAAACTAAACCCAATTAACTATTAAAATAAATTATTCATATTAATACAACTTTTAAAATGAGTTGATGTGTAAAATTATTGACTAATCAACCTTTCACCACTTCTTTATGAAGAGGGTTTTTTAATATTTAATTATGCCGAAGGCATATTTAAGGATAAGTATTGTCTAAAACCTGTCAACAGGGAAAAACCTGTCAACCAAACCACTCGAAAAGACGTCGTTTTTCGTGTTGACTTGCCAACTTTCCGCCAATCGACTTCGTTGAACAATTTTCAGCTAGGTCTCAAAGCTCTTTGCCCGACATCATGTTGCTCAGGGATTTCCACTTGGATATGTCTTGTCTCCTCCTGCCCGATGGATAGATTGTCACAGTTGATCTTGATCTACCTTGGAGGCCTCTCGAGATACAACTGTGATTCTGCCCTCCCTCCCATTTATGATCAGAATCCAAATTAGAAACGTCGGAGGAGGTTTGTGAGTAAAGGCTTTCATAATAACGTTGGGTCTTCAGGCAACTAACGGCCCTGAAAACGTAAGGAATCAATCCCTCCATTTTGCTCTCCTCTTATCAGATTTTTGAAACAAATATTAGTACAGAGAGTAAAGTTGAGGTAGGTAGAGACAATGGACTACTGAATGTTCCCCTTCCACGTATTGATTTCCTACTTTGTGCGACATGGACTCTTGTGGTGTTGGAGAGAAATGATACATGTCAGACAGTGCTAAATGCCTATTTCCTCTTGAATCTTGATTTGACTCTTTCAGGATTTGGATTCGAATGTATTGTTTGAACCATTTCGCTTGCTCATTGCATCTGTTGATACCAATCTAGGCATACTTCTCAGAACACAAACCAAAGAAAACAAAAACAAAAACAAAATGCAATTTGGGTGTTGAGGGGCTCAGATCTATTTCCTGAAAAATGGAGTCTTTAAGGTTTTTGATTGCAAGAAACGCCTACTCATGACACTTGAGCCTATGAGAGAAGTAGAATTGAAGGTTCGAACAAAATGGCAACTACCCAGATGGCTCAGAAGGATGGAAAACCATAGGCACCTAAAATCCAACACCAAATCTGGAGGGCAGACACAATCAAACCGGGACCCAAAAGACCGCCAAACTAGCCGAGAAATATAGGGGAACAGCTGGTTTAAAACTCTCCATTAGGTTTGGAATTTTATGCTAAAAATCTCCACCTTGGCAACATGGGGATTTAGTTGGGAAACACAATGTTACAATCTAGGCAAAACTGGGCCTTTTTCTTTGTCCCCACACCCAACTACCACACCGACGAAGACTTATTAAATTTTTGGTTTTGTCTGCGGGGGTTTTGAGAAACCACCATTACTGTCCACCCATGTCATCATTGAAAACCCCCTTCCAATTTTGGACATATAGCCTCTTGCCACATCGTCTTTCTTATTGACTTTGTTACCCAGGATGTTTTAGATATCAACTATGAGCCATATATGAATGTCGAAGTAATGAAGTGTGTCAAGACACGTTTTCCACTATGAATGTCAGTTTTTGGACACGTATATTATGTCCTTATCACTCCAATTGTCAACCGAGCATGGTTTTCAGAAACCATCCCTTCGAAACTGCCCCTCTGTCATCGTTTGAATCGCACGTTGTCGGAGATTACCGTCTTTTGCTACACCTCCTTCTGTCAAGTTGCACCATCCCAAACAGTACAATATTTATTATCAAAGTCGCCATTCTCAAAAGCATAGAGAATTCATGGGTATGAATGTATTCTATCTCATCTCATCTCCTTCTCATTTCTAGAATTTTTACTTCTCAGATCAAAACCTGGCCAGGCATTAGCTTATATCATGATCATTTATTTGCATGCCACAATGTTTGCAGTTTGGGCTGGAGGATCGGATGCAAGTAATCATGCGCTGACATTAAATCTGCTAGAGGTATATTGTTTTAGGAATCGAAATTTTTCTTTTACCAACTATAATGTAATGATAAGTAGATCAGTTGGTACTAATTAATCGACATGCCCATCGATTTTGTTTATGTGATCAAGCAGTGGCATTCACAAAGGGGATGGATTGTGCGATGGGAATAGTGGAGTCTGGTTGGTTTTGCTTTGGTTCCCAGGAGATCAGAAAAGGCGTTCCCTTAGCGCAGTTATCTTTAGGCGACATTATCAACCTCCGAAGAATATACATGTCGAGCTCGAAGATACAGGAGGCGATGTCTTACTACTGCCTGGCCATTCTCAAGTCATACTTCTCTCTGCTAAATATATTGTATCCTCAACAGACTAACCGTACACTGCCAGTTGTACTGGATAGTTGTACTTTCTATTTTTGTCTTGCTTGAGCATATATAAGCTCAGCTATTTCCTATTGTTAATCATCTTCTGAGTTCTGTACTTCTTTATACATTTGAATATACTATTCTTTTCTCTCTGCATTTTCTCTGTGCTTCACAATTTATCATGGTATCAGAGCTACAGCAGTAAGACTCTTCACACAGTTGGGAGAGCAACATGATCCTCACAGCGCAGAGCTTACACGCATCTTGAGAGCACGCGACACAGTTTTTTCACAAGGCTTGGAGAGCTGTCTGCAACACTCTTTAAAGATCGTCATAAGAAGCTAGCGGAGGAAGCAGAGAACGCAGAAGAAGAAACCTACACAATTTTCTCAAAGAAATGTCAAAGATTGACACAGAAGACCTACAGAACGAAAGAAGTTTAAAGAACTTGAAAATTTCGCTTCAATTCGTTAAAGATTCAAGCAGAAGGCTGAATCGTTTAAAGATTTTTGAAAATAGCTCAAATCTGTCAAAGATTGTAGCAGATCACAAAGAAATCGTGAAATTCTTCCAAATCTTTGAAATATTCACGAATCTTTCTTCCACAGGTGTAAAGAACGCATCTCAGGCGCAAAGAACAGCCACTAAAGCCGTGAAATTCATCCTGCGAACGGTTGCAAGGTGGGAAACCAGTCCAGAAGGGACCAGGAGAGCGCGGAAAGGGCGAAAGCATTTCAGCCGTCAGATCTTGCGCAGAGGCCCGACAGCCGTTGGATCAGCTAGAAAGTGCACGAGATTTAAACCTCTAGAGCGCACAGGAGGATTTTTCACTTGAGAAATCCCGACGTCATCTTGACCGTCCGATCAAGAGACACGTGGCGACATCCTATTCCATCGCAAAATCAGGAATCAAGAGTTGGACGAGCGAAAGAATCTGCTCTCCAAAAACTCCGATACGCGAAATCGTGAAATCCCGAAACGATCACTGCCGTCCATTTCAGAGGACAGGTGGCAGCAGATCAACTCATCGTCATATCATCATTTCGGAGTTCGGGGTTTTCTAAGTCCATTGCAACAGGACCTCGCAACTCGCGAAATCAC
>JASDQU010033389.1:10363-22021 GCA_032191745.1 Picea mariana | reverse complement strand
AAAATATATCAAAACTCATACCATTCTCCATGAAACAAACTTGGGTCCATTACCCAAACCTGGGTTCTCCAACTTCTCATGGCCATAAATCTCTAACCGTGAGGAGTTACGTGACGTTCCACATACCACCGAAAATGGAATGAAAATCACTATCCATATAGGATAGTTTCACTGAAAAATTCACTTGTGTTCATCTCATTATTCCACAAATAAGCATGGGTTCTCTAACCATACTTCTAGGATAACTCAATCCGCAAAGCGTCTTCCCACAAGGGCTTTCACCACAAGGGGACCACTTTGGAGTTCATCCATTTCTACTTATTATCAACCATGATAAGAAAATAACAAGTCATCTTTACATAAAAACAATCTTCGTTCCATTACCCAACATTTGTGCTATGGGGCTTTCTTCAAGGGTTGACATCAATGACAACCTACCTTAATCAACAGTTTTGTAATGATTTTATGTTAATTTATATTCCATTGAGTGATTACGATTTCCTAACATCTCTCATTTTCTTGCAAAAGGCCAAAAATGTGATCCAGAACTCCATCCAAACCTTCATCTAGACCTTTATCTGAACCTTCATCCGGCCCTTTTTCCAGGCATTGAACTTCGAGCTCAATTTTTGGGAGGATGAAGTTGAACCCGAAAAATCTGGCATATGGGTTTTGTGCCTAACATGCCCAATTAGGTCCCACATGGGCCCTTTTCTAAAATTTCAGAAGGATTGAGAGAAGTTCATGGTTCTCAATCTAGCCCTCCAGCCCTCAATCTGGTACTCCATCCGACACTCCATTTGCCACTCGATTTGGCACTTGGAGCGCAGTGGAGTTGGAGGTTATCATATCAGCAGGCTTCGATGGGAGAATCAGAAACATGGGTTTTGTGCCCACTCACCCCCTTCATCTATGGAATTCATCGCATTCATACTTGGTTAGTTGCAGCGCCCGCTAGTTGGAGTGCATGAGGTTGTTGGAGAATATGCTTTTTGTTGATGGAATTTAATGTATTTATGTTTTTAGAGAGTGTCGATCCTTCCAGTGGTTGACCTATCAAGTTGTGTACACACTCTATAAATACTTGTTGGTCTGTGCCACCAAGAGGATGATTTTTATGTATACACGTAGGCATTATCTTCAATTTTGATGTAAACTTTGTTTTGGTGATTAATATCAATGTCATATTGTTTTTACTTTGAAGTAGTGCCACGAATGTCTGGGGGGGGACGAGTGGTCTGGGTAACTTGTGCATATCAATATATACTTATATTTCTGTATTTGGATTTTATCACTTACTGATTTTGAATTTCTTCTTTAAATTGTATCACTATGTATATCTCTTCTAACTTGCAGCTCACTTATTGGATTGTATGTGTATTATAGAGCATTTATAATCATCTATATTTACTTGTTTATATTATGATACCTAACACTTTTTTATGCAGGTTGCAATTTAATTGTTTATAAGTTATTTACCTATTCTATCATAGCTTTCTATTTATGTTTATAAAATTGTAAATCATTCCACAGTTTGGTCACTTATGTAGTGTTTCTCTTAGCCATATCTACTTTATTAGATTAGGTCAATTGCTTCTTGCAGATTTACATAAATGTTTTGCTTTATTTCCAGCATTAGAATGCTAGTATCATAGTTTATTTTGAATTATGATTTTTTTAATTATATCCTGGTTATGATTTTTAATTAGAACTAGTTATGATTTTATAGCCTTGCATGAATTATTAATTTTGTACAAAGTATTTTCTAGTATCAGTGTGATAGAACAAGTGATTGATTTTGAATCTCTTTGCACAAGGTTTATAGACTGTAGTAGACTAGTGTAAGGATAAGAGTAATTGTGAGTTTGTCTTAATATAGGGTTCACTTTGAAGAATTGATGTTGAAGGCGTGCTTACTTATTCAAATATTAATTGCTTATTCAAAGAGTTTCTTTCTTAGACTAATTGTTCATAGTGATGTAGTTCTCTTCAAGACTTGATTACTTAGAATAATGAGCTCACCATTCATAGTCATAGATTACTCTGTAAATTTAAGTTAAAGATCTTCATTATTTGAGTTTATTGACATTAGATTAGGCTAGGCTAGGATAGATTAGATCTCTAGACCTGCACATACAGTGTTGGCACCTCGAAGTCTATGAGCCCCGGGTTGACAATTTAATGTCGAAATAGATAGCATATATTTCACTCGACATTTTTGGTGCCATTATCAGGGAGCTGGTAAATGGATTAGAGCATAGGTAGGTAAGTTGATTTTAATTACACAACAAGGGGGATCAGAAACTTTAAAATGAGAGGTAGGAACCTGTGCATCCATTTTAGTGGGTTTCTCCAAATCCTTGTTATTCCCTTTCCGCAAGAGTGTTTACTTTTTCTGCAAGTTTTCTCACTTTTCTTTGTTTGTTTACTTTTCTTAGTGTGTTTACTTTCTTGAAATTTACTTTTCTGCAAGCATGTTTATTTTCCTACGAAAGTGTGTTTTATCTTTCCTACAAGGTGTGTTTACTTTTCCGCAATTTAGTTTTCCTTCAAGTGTGCTTATTTTACAGCAAGAGTGCTTTCTTTTTATTTATTTTATGCAAGTTTTATTTCTTTCATGCAAGTGTGCTTCCCTTTCGCAAAGTGTGTTTATTTTTTCCTTCTAGTGTGTTTAATTTCATACACGTATGAGTTTGATTTTGTTGTTGCAATCGTATTTTATTTTACGCTTTGATTTATTTCCTGCAAGTGTGATTTATTTTATGCAACTGTGGTGTGTTTGGTTTGCACAAATATGCTTTAAATATGTATTTCATTTTTTAGGTAGTTTTGATTAAAATCTTATATATATATATATATATATAATAATAATAAAAAAATGGTTGTTTTAAGAACCCCGGACACTAATCCCTGTGTGAGGCAAGATCCATAACCCAGTAGAATGAATTCGAAGGTGACCATTAGTTTGGAAGAACTCTCTCAAATCCTAGTAGCAGCTGGGATTTCACATTTTCAGGAGGAACATATATTGAAAATAGTCAAGAACTTATCTAACTCTTCAAAAATGATAAAAGAACCAAAGTCCCATGATCTACAAAAAGATTATGTTTGCCAAACTTCAGAAGGAGCTGAAAAAATGGAGATTACATCAGATGGAGAGCAACCATTAAAACCTGATATTGAGGAGTTCTTAGCAAATCCTTTACATACTTTAGAAACCAATCATCCAGAAGAAGAATATCTACATGGCATGATGAAAGAGAGAATAGAAATTACTATTGATGAACATCAAGATTACATTGAAATTTGGTTTCAAGAAGTCATCAGGCCACAATACTATTCTCTTCTTCAACACCTTCTGATGGAAAAACAAGTATGTTGGTTGGTTCTTCATATCCAGGTAATCACTGCGGTAAATTTTCCATATGTGGATATGGGTATTGTTATCCCTTTGTAAATTCCTAGAGGTTGTCACTAGGTAGAAGAAATTTACTAGAGGTAACTTTATCCAACCACTTCGAAACTGGGATCTAGCCCTTCTAGTTTCAAAGAGGGATCTCTCTCTAAAATTTAACTTTGTTTTAGATTTTATATGTTAGGCTAGTTAAATAAATGTGACTGTGTTGTTTGTTTTATAAAAATGGTTGAAATGTCACTTATGCATCCATTGGGCTATGGGGTTTGTTTTATAAAGCTCGAGATCGACGTATATATTTATATAAGGTATTCTCAGAGGGCAGGATAATGAAACTATTAGATTCTTTAGAATTAAATGATGGATAGCAGAAAATATGAGATAATCAATTATAACCAAGAAGAATTTAAGAATTTCTTAATCATAACATCAGAAGATAAACATTTAGATCTTTAAAAGCCAGAAATAGAGTATACAAAGATAAATTATGCAACTTCAACTTATTTTAAATGATCAGATATAGAAAACATAAATGATTACGAAGATAGAAAAAACCATTCAACTGAGAGAAGAAAACATCACCAACAACTAACACGCAGGAATCCTGTGAAATGTCCTTTTATTACTAGTAGATCTCTGATAAAAAATTACAGTGCTTACATCTTGCTTGGGCATAAAGATCAACCCTCAGTACTTCAAAGTTTGAAGTATTCATAACAAAAATTACAAACAACCCTGTCATTAATGATCAGGATGTGGAAGATTCTAAATCTAACTGACTAGATAACAAGATACAAAAATATAGGAACTGATGATGATCTATTGTATCCTTCATGCTGATTTTGGGGAAGGCCATTAGTGAATCATTCATGTGACTTTGACTGCTCTGCATGTTGACTCGGATGGTACACCTCATCTCTCATTCGATCAAATTGCACAGATCCTCCCATCTTTGCTGACTGGGAATGGCTACTTTGAGCAGGTTTCGATAGATTTCATCCATTTATGTATATTTGGAAAAAGTCGGCTTAGTGATGAAAATATATTTGATTTCATGTTGCATATTGAGGTCCATCTGTAGAGTTTCTAGAAATTCCTTGCCTGTTATGCTACCCTGAATTCCTAAAAACTTGGAATTGTCCTTGGCCACCGTGGTAATCTTATGTTTGTAGTCAGAAAGGGTCATTAGCTTATTGTTTAGAACCAACAAACCAGGAAGACATTTCTTCTGTAACACATCAATCTTGTTGAAGAATCTTTGAACCTCAATATCCATGTTCTGGAATTTCTCCTCCAGCTGCAACATTAATCGTCTTTTGGTTAGAAATCGTTTGACCTCGAGGATAGTTTATGTTCTGTCTTCAATCTTCAGGTCTTCCATTTCTTCCCTAGTTTTTGAATTCAGAAACTTAACGATTTCATTATCTTCTATGGGAATTTCCCCCAGCTCTCCTTTTATCTTGTCTATGGCTTGCCTACTCCTCAACAATAGTTCATGTTGTTCAAACATGATTTTCACCATGGGCCATATTTTGTTTATGTATTTGGAGATATCCATCCAAATTTTCTCCTTATCTTTTGCCATTGTTTTGCCTCCCACTGTTTGCTTTTGCAGCTGATGTATTTCCTGCTTGATCTTTTCTGATGTTTGCCTCTCAATGTTGTATCTTGTCTGGTAGGAAGACTTGATCTCCTAGATATTCTCAATCTCTTTGTTCAGTCTATTGATTTTCGTTCCTTGTAGGTTCATCTCCTCCATTGATTTTGCTAGCTCTACAATTTTTTCCAGATCTGTCAGTGGGGTGGTTCGATGGAATTTCTACTGTGGTGGTTGTTGATGATTTTGTTTTGAGGGGAACTACACTCAGTGGGATGACTTCCATGGTTGTTTCATGTTCCTTCTCTCTTACTAGCCTCTCCATCTCTGCTTCCATCTCTTTTATCTATGCATTTTGTTCCATGATCAACTTTAGCATCTCTTCTTTTTCACCTTCTGTCTCAGCCATCTCTTTGGCCTATGAGTCTTCTGTAGGTGGAATTTTTAGTTTCTTCCTCAAAGATGATATGGCAACATTCTTTTTCTTGAGCATCTCCTCAGCTAATTTCACATTTGAGGAGTCATACCCAATTTTGAGCACCAATTATTCTAAGGACTTAATCTTCTTATCCTTTGCAAAGGATGATATTTTCTCCAGATTTAGTTGGGTTTGAACATTATTCAGAGAAACCTGTAATTTAGCAGTAGAAGTGGAAGCATTGGCTAATGTTGATAAAATTATTTCTCCAGTCTACCTGTGTAGATCCATCTGATCAGCTGGATGTACATCTCTGGTGTTAAACTCCAATGTAGCCCTCTTGTAATCAGTGATTTCTTTTGGATGGGGCACTTGTGCCTACAAAAATTCCATGTGCATTCTCCCCTTCTCTGTATCAAAAGATGATAAAAATCAGTGTTGTGGACGTTTTCTTCTAGAACTGAGCATAAGTGTTGCTGGTCAACATCTCATTTTTCTTCTTAATCAAATCATACTTTTAAAAAATGCTTAGTTTTGTAGATCCTGGTGGAGCTTGGGTAATCACAGTGGTAACAGTCTTCTTCTTTGAGGAAGAAGTAGACATCATCTGATGACTTCTTGAGAAAGGTGATGAATGCCCCCCCTCAGCTATTGTGGTAGACTGGGTCTCTTCCTCCCCAGACCTGTTAGTAGTGTGAGCAGTATTAGGACTTTTCTTGTACAGCTGGAAGTCCTCTGCTGACACTTCAGTGACTGAAGGTGAGACATCCTTCATGAGTCTTTTCTCCTTAGGTACCTATGGTGTAGTTGTTTGTGAGATGACAACTGGAGTGGGCTATGGTTCTGTGTCTTCCAGAGTGTTTACCTCCCACTTCGTCTAGTTTGCAAATTTCTCAATCTTTGGTTTGAGTGCATGAACATATGGAGAACTTTTGTTCTTCAATATCATCTTTGCAATAATCCCACATAGATCATAGTGCCACAGGAAACTTGTGCCGAACTTCATTTCTTTTAATAGTTTGTCTGCCTCTTCCCTGGCAGCTTGACTGTTGCAGATAAAGGGTCCTATATGCCCTTTGTTTCTCATTTGTTGTTTCTTTTTCAGAGATACAAAATGTATATCGTCTTAATTGATCATTTTCCTAATGTACTCCAAGGCAAATATTCTTACAAGCAAGTATTTGGGCAGCTTATAGGGAGCTAACTCACACCCATATACTCTGATCTTTGTGTGATTTTGATACAAATACCAGCCTCCAGTCTTGGCGAGGTCTGAGAGGTGTAAGATTCTTTGAACCTCCTCATTTATCCTTGGCTATTTTCTACCATTGAGCATGCTTACCATTGGGTGGTAAAACAGCTCAATAAATTGCTTCAAATTAAACTCGGTGGAGTTTTTTCTGAGCAGCGAAGTCCAAGAGGTGACATACTCTGTTTTACTGTCTTGGTCCATTTTCTACATAGGGAATGAGAGCCCATCTTCTTGAAAGAACATGAACATATAATCCAGTATTGAAGAATATTGGAACATGCCCTCTGTGGTGAATTTGAAAAGATGTTCGTGCATGTTCTCGGCTAGAAAACTGTTGTAGTCAAACTGGGTGGTGGTTTTTTCTTCGGCAGAGAAAATAGATAGGAAACCTAAGATGGGGTCATCTACCCATTCATCTGAGAAATAACCGAGCAGACAACATAACGATGAGATGATTTGGTTTCCCTTTTCTGAAAACATGGAAGAATGGTAAGGGGGATTTTTCTTGGGGAATTGAGCATCCTGTGGGAGGAAAAAATAAAAAATATGAGCTCTCTGGGGAAAAGACAGATTCTAGTACTTTTCACTTAGAACTTCAAGGGTGAAAGGAGAGTCATATTTGGCTTTGGATATTTGCATCATTTGATGAATAGAATCGGGTGTGATAGTGAAAAGGGTTTCTCTAAACGATGAAATAATGGCTCTCTGATCGGGAAGGTAATGCGTCTATAAATTAAGGGTGAACTCAGGAAAATGGTGGATTTGGGGAAACATATACAGGGGGATATTGGACTCCCAGAACCCAATCGCATCACTTTGATCCAGGAAAGTGTCCCTGAACTAGGAATGCAATTCAGCAAGATCGAATTCACACCTAGTCTCTAAGATCAGGTAGTCTTTATCGGCTAGTGGGATCGGATCGAGATCAACAGGAGGTGGGAGGAATATATTTTCCTCGACCTCTTATTTTTTAGATTTTGGCACCATCACTTCAAAGGTACCTGCAATTGAAACAAAAAACGTTAGCAGGTATTGGCTATGGTTGGATCAATGACTGAAACAGTGAAGTAAAAATGAGTTTCTGGTGTGCAGAGAGTGTGAATAGTGTGCAAATGGCGGAAACAGGGTTATAATTGGGCGAACGAGTATCCGTTGGGTGCGGCGGATAGGTCAACAGACTAATGGATATGTTAGCCTATAATAAATGGCCAATAGATCACTCGGGATATGAGGTGGCAAGTGAAGGACATGTGATAGGTGTGTCAGGGTGACGTGGAGGGAAGTGACTGGAAGATGGGCGAAATGGATGTGACCTGTGACAGGTGAATGGAGGGGAATACATTGGCAAAGTAATGAGACGGGACTTATAAGAGGAGATAGTGGGACATGAGGTCATGAGGCGATGGTGGTATAGGAATGTTGGTATGGTAGTATGTCAAAGGGGGGGTAGGAAGTAAATGGTTTGGAGCAGTGGGGGTCCGACATAATGGATTGGCGACACTTTAGGAAGGGGCCCACTGGGGAAAACTACCCATATTGGAACCCCCCCCCACCATTAAAAGTAGAATTGTCGAGGGGGTCTGGAATCTATTGTTGGTCGTAGATCTAAGCACCACTAGATCAACCATAGATCTATGCACGCTCTTTAGTCTCCATATAAGAACCCCCCCGCCCCCACCGTTAAAGGTAGAATAGTCGAGGGGGTTTGGAATTTCCTTTCAACCTTAGCTCTCAGCATTGATGGATCCACCGTAGATCTATGTGCACTTCTTAATCTTCGAACGCGAATCGAAATACGAAGTGGAAACTTAGGATAGTGCTCCTTTGTGGGTTTTTCACCACTTCCCTTGCATTTTTTCACCATGGGGTTAGGAAACACACTTCAAACATCCAAATCATGAATTTTCATCAATCATCATGCATGTTTTATTGAAGAAAAATTGGCTAGCCTATGTTCTATTCTACCTACCTACACATTTATCCCAGATTAAATTGTTGGAATAAGAAATTACTCTATCCTATGGATTTTTGACCAAGTTTAAACAATTTGGTCAAATTTATTCACTAATTAACCTATCTACTTAGCTAAGATTAAATAGTTTAGCCAAGTCTTATTTACTAAGCCTATCAACATAAATTTAAAAGACCTAACCATGATTAAGCTATATGGATCAAGTCATTATTATTGCATGGGGCTTTTATCCATTTTCTTTTATGCCCTCTTTTATTCTTTCTCTTTTCTTTCTTTTCTTTTCTTTTTCTTTTTTCTTTCTTTTCTTTTCTTTTTCTTTTCTTTTTTCTTTTCTTTCTTTTCTTTTTCTTTTCTTTCTTTTTGAAAATAATTTGCAAGAATGAAATATTATTTCCAATCAAACTACATCAAGAGTAAAAATCTCCAATCACCAATTGATCCTATGAAATATTGGGTTATAACAGGTATGTTTCTTATCTTGCTTCATACATGGTTACAATGGAAAAGTTCTTATACTTGAATAAAGATTTTCCTTTCTTTTTAGGTAGAGTATGATAATAAATAAAGGTTGCATGTTGTTAGTTTATCTTAAAGTCTAATGCAACCTTATTTTACATTTTATTTTTAATAAAAGAAATATGAGATACATGTTCCTGTGACTTGATCTCATTGATCTCATCAGTTTTTGATATTTTAGAGTGTGCTTTTTCACAAACAGTTTTAGAAATGTTTTTCAGGTATTCATCTAACAATAAGTGGACCACTCCAAGGAGATAGAAAGGGAAGTATTTTACTTCATAACAATATGTTTCTATTCTTAAACTTTGTTTTCTACTTAAGCACCAATTGAATAATGAATATTCTTATCATGATTAGAAATTGTTTGCTTTAAACTAGCCATTTTTTTAGATTTCTATCTTCCTTTCTCTCAAGGAATCTTTCATGGCAACTGCTCATAACCTCCACCACTAGAGGACATAAGGAAGTGACACTTTGTCTTATCAAACCTAGAGGTTACTAGTACAATTTCCACAAGAACCCTGAGTAGGTGAGTAAAGTATCTTTATGAAAGAGTAGCAAGAAGGTATGATTAGCGGTTAACCATGGAAACATCAATATAACTTCAAATAGAAGAAAATGAGTAGGGACTATAGATATCTTTTTGTTATATTCTAATGGTACCATCCACCACACAATAAAAATTCATGATTGTACCATATCTTCAAACTGGATATGCCCACTTAAGTATCCCTTACATCAGGACAATCTATAAGAAATGCATAAAGAAGAATCATCCTCTAACTCAAATACCATCCCAGTCCAAAACAAAAAAATTGTCAGAGTTTCCTCCCCATATCCTTACAAAAAGAAATATTCATACACACATATTAAAAGATGGTGGACCAGTCCTTGCTATAAAAGGGTGTAAGAGGCTAACCCATCGGGACACTGAATAGGTCTGATGGCAGTGGGTATCGGCCTATGGTATGACTAGGTAAACCAATCAGAGTACTGAACAGGTTTGCTGATAGCAGGGAATTCTACCTAGAAAGGGTGATGATTTGACAAACAATAAATAAAATTCTAATCTTAAAATGTGTCCTAATGTATGACACTACTTGTAGGAAAATCTGAAAAGAAGTATGCATGGTTAAGAAAAGGTAAATGAACTCCATCAATATTCCATTGGGAATTAACTCTAAGACAATATTGAGACTCTCTCAACTACCTCTTCTTAACTATATGTAGGATGTTATATCCTATACGTGGGGCCATATTTTAAACCGTCTTGTCAGGATAATGTGTGAAATTTATCTCTACACTTGGAAGCCATAAATCTTAGGCTATTGGGAGGATTGATTGGTTTCCTATATCTTTGATTGTGAAGTGTCACAATCATTGGAGTGGGGGAGGGGTTTCCCGAGCTAAAACAAATTATAAACACTACCCATCTGTATTACAAGCCCATGAGAAGAGTAAGTAGGATCTCTGTCAAATTATGCCATATTGTCTTTTTACAATATCTCAGGCTATTATATCATCAGTCATTTGTATTGCCATGATAAGATTTATACTGTTGACATAATTTTATGTGTGTATAATTAATAAGCATGTTGTGCATTATACTTTACAGTTTCTCTTTTCAATCTATGTTTATATCTAATACAAGGGAAGACTACTTACACTCAAATATTCCTTGTAATAGTTACATTTTGATGACAAATTAAACTAAAGATGGATTTTACAATCCTATCCATGCTCTTGTTTACCATGCCTACCAGAAATCTTCCAAACTGAGTAATATGGGAAAATGTCTTCTTACTATTGGATAGTTTTTCACCTATACATGAGGACTAGATGTAGTACCATATGGAGTAATGGGTGGAGTACCAGATAAGGTATTGTATAAATGTTGCAACTACAAATGCAATTTTCATTCAGGTATGATCATTAGGGTTTGATTATATTCATTGAAGTGATGAATTAAGATTACTAAAGGTGCTGTATCTATCTTTTACACTTGTTAAAAGGGTGAATTTAATTTATGATTTCATTTTATGATCATAATTTTGAAGTCTTCGACTTGGACACTGATCAAATCTTTTATGCGATATGATTTAACCTCCAACTACCACAGATCCTATCCAATTGTCCTATGACCATGAAATCCTTCACAAGAAACTTATAGAAGATTATGCAAAAGAATTTGAGCCTGCCAAAGAAATCAATATTAAGCTTGTCACACCTAGTCTTCCTCACAAGGCCACTATTACACCCTGTCCTCAGATTCCTACAAATTCTACCAAATATGACATGCCTTCTACATCTACTAAGAAGCCTAAACGTTCCTCTCTTGAACAATCTGATCAATTCCCAATTATTGAGAAATTGTAAAAAGAGAATGTTCAGCTGATCCAACATCTCGCAGAAAGTGAAACCATGGATCGTCATTTTCACCATGAAAATTTTATCCTTCAAGCAAAGTTAAATTATCCAGGACATG
>JASDQU010033389.1:0-10273 GCA_032191745.1 Picea mariana | reverse complement strand
TTAGGCATGGGGGAAATGATGACTTTGTGTTTTGCCTTTCTTTTTGATGTCCAAATCTCTTTTTCATATAGAATTTATACACTCTATATTTTTATTTATCTCTTTTTAAAGGTATTATCAGGTTTTGTGCATCAATTCGCCATGGAACAACATGAGGTATGTGTAATCGGTGTTTTGTAATGATTTTATGTTAATTTATCTTCCATTGAGTGATTACGATTTCCTAACATCTCTCGTTTTCTTGTAACAGGCCAAAAACGTGATCTAGATTTCCATCCAGACCCTCATCTAGACCTTAATCCGTACCTTCATCCGACCATTTTTCCAGGTAGTTAACTTTAATCTCAATTTGTGGGAGAATGAAGTTGAATCCAAAAAATATGGCACATGGGTTTTGTGCCTAATATGCTCAATTAGGTTCCAATTTGGTTGTTTCCTAAAAATATTGACGGATTGAGAGCAATTCGTGGTCCTTGATCCAACCCTCCAACCCTCGATCCAGTACTTCATCCAACACTCGATCCGACACTCGAACAAAAATGGAGTTGGTGGATAGCATATCGACGGGCTTCGATGGGAGAATCAGAAACATGGGTTTTGTTCCCACTCATTCCCTCCAGCTATGTAACTCATCGCATTCAACCTTGGGTAGTTGTAGTGGCCTCTATTTTGAGCGCATGAGGTTGTTGGACAAGATTCTTTATGTTGATGGAATTTAATGTATTTCTTTTTTTAGAGAGAGTCGACCCTTATAGTGGTAGACCTCTCAAGCTGTGTACACACTCTATATATGATTCTTGGTATGTGCCACCAGGAGGACGATTTTTGTATATACACATAGATATTATCTTCAATTTCGTTGTAAACTCTGTTTTGGTGATTAATATCAATGTCATATTGATTTTGTCATTGTTTTTTTACTTTGAAGTAGTGGCATGACCGTCTGGGGAGCCCATCAATGGTCTTGATAGCTTGTGTGTATCATTATATACTTATATTTATGTATTTGTCTTTATCACTTACTAATTTCGAATTGCTTGTTTAAATTGTATCATTGTGTATATCTCTTCTAAGTTGCAACTCACTTCTTGGATTGTATGTGTATTACAAAGTATTTATAATCATCTATATTTACTTATTTATATTTTGATACCTAACACTTTTTTATGCAGGTTGCAATTTAATTGTTTATAAGTTGTTTACCTATGCTATCATAGCTTTCTGTTTCTATTTATAAAATTGTAAATCATTCCACATTCTAGTCACTTATGCAGCGTTTCTCTTAGCCACATCTACTTTATTATATTAGGTCAATTGATTCTTGGATATTTACATAAACCGTTCACTTTATTTTCAGAATTATAATGCTAGGATTAGAGTTGATTTTGAATTATGATTTTTTTAATTGTATCTTGGTTATGATTTTTAATTAGAACTAGTTATGAGTTTATATGATTTCATGAATTATTAATTATGTATAGAGTATTTTCCAGTATCAGTGTGATAGAACAAGTGATTGATTTTGAATCTCTTTGCACAAGGTTTACAAATTGTAGCAGACTAGCGTAAGGATAGGGTTTTCTTCCTGTAAGATAAGAGTAATTGTGAGTTCGTCTTAATATAGGGTTCACTTTGAAGAATTGATGTTGAAGGAGTGTTTACTTATTCAAAGATTTCTTTCTTATTCAAAGAGTTTCTTTCTTAGACTAATTGTTCATAGTGATAGATTTCTCTTCAAGACTTGATTACTTAGAATAATGAGCTCACCATTCATAGTTGTAGATTACTCTATGAATTTAAATTAAATATCTCCATTATTTGAGTTTATTGGCATTATATTAGGATAGGATAGGCTAGATTAGAGCTCTAGACCTACACATACAATGTTGGCACCTCGAAACCTACAAGCCCCAGGTTGACAATTTAATGTCGAAATAGATAGTATATGTTTCACTCGACATGCCCCCAACATGACTTGCAGTGACTAGTTACGTGTCTTCAACATGACTCACAGAGTTTGTTGACATAAGTCCAACATGACTGGTTATTGTTTGTGAATTAATGCTAGTATCATTCACAGTGACTGGGGTTATGCTCCCAACATGATTCACATAATTATATTTCTTTCCCCCAACATGAATTGTAGAGGTTGATGACTTGTGTTCAACATGACTTATAGAGGTTGTAGACATAACTCCAATATGAATATAAAAGGTTGGTTTCATGCATCCAGGATAACTCATAGCGAGTGGTTTCTTTCCCTTAGTATGACTAGCAGAGGCTAGGTATAGGTCTCCAACATGACTCACAGAGGTTGGCGACAGGTCTCCAACATGAATTGCAGAGGTTGGTGACTTGATTCTAGTATGACTTGTAGGGACTAGACGTTTTCCCCCAACATTACTAGAAAAGGCTGGTGGAACGTTTACAACATGATTCACAGAGGTTGGAGACTTCTTATTCTTACTCTTCCTCTTCCTATTCCTTTTATACTTTTTGTTACTAGTAGCAAGACTTTCACTTTAAGAGGGAGAAGGAGAAGGAGTAGAATTCATGGATGCAGAAGGGAAAGGATCAACATCCATATGATTCCCATAACTTAAATTTCTTATCTAAGAAGAATTAAGAGCATTTAGGACATTCAAAGTGGTCCACAACCAAACCAGTGGTCCTGGTTTCATTCTTCCAGCATAACTCATATCAATTGGTTTCTTTCCCCTAAAATGAATAGCAGAGGATGGGTGCATGTCTCCAACATGACTCACAAAGGTTGGAAATGAGTCTCCAACATGAGAGGATGGACATGATTCTCCAACATGACTTGTAGAGGTTGGAGACTCGATGCTAGTATGAACTGCAAGGACTAGAATTTTTCCCCCAGCATGACTAGCAAAGTTTGGTGGCACATATCCAACATGATTCATAGAGGTTGGATACTTCTTATTCTTACTCTTCCTCTTCCTATTCGTTTTAGAATTTTGGTTACTAGTAGAAATACTTTCACCAGAAGAGGGAGAAGGAGAAGGAGTAGAATTCGTGGATGCAGAAGGTAAAGGATCAACATCCATACGATGCCCATAAAATAAAGTTCTTATCTGAGAAGCATCAAGATAATTTGGGACATTTAGAGTGGTCCATGACCAAACCAGTGGTCCTACATTAAACCCAGGAATGTTCAAAGTGGCCATCAAGGGGGTACCAACATTTCCAAAGAAATGAAAATCATAAGAACCCTTGTCAGAAGGGGTACCTTGGTTGGTATCCTCAAGAACTTTGAACATGACATTATTATGCATAGATTTGTCCATTGTAGGCTTGTTCTTGCCTAAAAAATTCTCACACATTGGCTCTGTTGAACCAGCGATATAAAAATGTACGCCTACTAGGAAATGGCTTCATGATTTCAAGAGAAATACTAGAGGTCCTTCCCAACTAGCGAAGATGTTGGTTGACCATCCTGAATAAATCATCCAAAAGAGGTGATATTGACACAACCTAAGGCTAACTATACAAAGTAAAAAGTCATAAGATAAACATCACAAACAAACAACTTCTTCAAAACTTCATCCCAGGTGAGTGAGGTCCCAAGTCCAAAGCAATGAAAAAGTGGGAAGGGACCTTTGAGATACTGGCACGGGTTGATCAAGTCTTGAGACTGATGAATGAAGGAGTGAGAAGAAGTTTCCCTAACCTCCACTAACCAAACTTATTCATATCAATTACCCTTACTTCGTGGGGCACCCTCCAATAGTACTGAAAAGTTTGATACGACGTCTGCCTCAGGTACCACAAGAAAACCCCCTCTAGTCACCTCTAAGATACCTAGGAAAAGAAACTATGGATACTAACTCATAGTCAACATCTGGGGGATACATTAAAAAATTGGGATGGAGAGAATGGGAAGGATAACATATTTCAAATCTCTTCCAGAGGACTATTTACAAAAGGGTCAGTGTCACTTCATAAAATCTCAAACTAAGTACGAAGCTTCTAGAGCAATGAATCCAAGAGGGCTAGTATCACTTTAGGAAAACTTCAACTGAGTTCGAAATTTGTAGAGGACTAATTCCAGATGAGTTAGTTTCACTTCAAGAAAAAAAACCCAAATACGCTCAATCTGCTACGCTTGGTCTAGTTTTAGAGGGATTATCTCCTCTACTCTTCCTCACACGACCTTGTGTTTATCTCCTATGTTATAGAAGGCTCCCGACTATTCCTATAAGATAGTTGTGTTTTAACTCTACCTATCTCAGACTCCTATGCTTATTTACCATCCTTGGAGAGTTATCTCTCCAATCCTAATCCAAGGTCCTAACCCTAAATTTGTTTGTGAAACCTACAACTAAACATTCTAGTGATTTTTAAATTAAGCATTAATTTTAGTTGACTTTTTTACTTAGGGGAACAAGAATGAAACGTATTATGTTTGTATGAATCGAGAAGAAAAATATTTATGAACACTTTTCTTAGTAAACAAACTTGTCCTTCAAAGGAAAATGTGCAATACACTTATTTTTACGAGCTTTTCAAAATGGAAAAATACATTTTTGTTTGTATGCAATATCTAAGATTACTTTGAAATGAAAACCTAAAATGTTCTTTTCTTTTGAATGCCAATGCAAACTACATGTCACTCTAAGCTAGGTGAAAAATAGAGTATAAAAGAACTTTAAAAAAAATATTCTTTTATTTTTACTCAAAAGGATACTCAAAACCGAAATAACTAGCATTTTCAAAGCAAGAAAAAGTGCATAACAAACCTAAGTTCTAGAAAAAGAGTTATTTTCTTGAAAACCTGAAAGGAAAGGGAACAAGAGAAGAAACAACCAACAACGAATGCATTTTTTGTATTTGTTTTTCTAAATGGGATCAAAATACAAATACAATGCAAATTTGTATTTTCTTTTATGAACAAGTGAAAGAGGGAAAAGATTAAGAAAGAAGACAACCTAGAGTCACTGGATCACAACAAAGAACTGGAAATATCATCCAGTCGCTCAAAGACTAACGTTTCAACCCACCTAAAAACCTTATATACCAAAATATCAACCACTCATTGAGAAAGAACCTTTTAATCAAAAACTCAAGTTTACAAAGGCTTGATGTGACTTTAAAAAACAAAAACAGCCAGAGAAGATTCGTACAAGGTTGAAAATCCAACCCAAAACTTCCTAGACACCAGAAAATGGCCTTAAAAGAAAATTTCCAAAAGCATACACAACTTTGTACATTGCAAATTACGTGCGTACGCAACTATATTTAAAGTGAATCATGTATATATGTGGTTCATACACAAGCAAAGTGCATACATCTAAGAAAATACTCAAAACAAAAGAGAATATGTAAACAACAAGCAAGGTTCTAGGAACTGGAAATGAGTTTTTAGGAAGTAAATGATTGACAACAAGCCCGGAAACAGGAAAAAAAACCATCACAAGATCCCCTTAAACCAACCCAAACTAGGAGAAAAATATCCCTAGTATGGTTAGCAATTTTGTTATGGTATTTTCAACCCTATGACCTTGGGTCTATGTCACAACAGATATTAACCACATATTAAATATTGACCTACCTATGAACATACAAATAAACAAAAAAATGATAAGTTATAGAAGAGATAGAAAGCCCTAGTACCTTGTATCCCAATGTTTGATGTAGATCCTTTCTCTCGACCTTTGACTTGCTCTAGACTTTTTCCTTTACAAACCTACAAAACAAATCAAATGGAAATTGAAACAAAGTAGTTATCAAATCAAGATATAAATGCAATATGTGAACTTAGATATGTACAAAAAAAACAACATATACAAACGAATTAAACACAATTGCACATAAATGGAGGGAAAGAGAACTCTTTTATTTATCATCAATAGATAGGTAAGTTAGAACCTAATCATGGTTGATGGCACCATCTTGAAACCAACTTTCTAAGATCCTCAACTAAACCCCTCAAGAATAAACTTAACAATAGAGAGCTTCCTTACATGACACAGAAAGGATAGGAACACACCCGACGGTCATATAGGAGAGAGGAAGGGATGCTTGAAAATAGATTTCCATGTCTAGAGATGCTACTCAGAGATTTGGGGAATAGGGAAGCTTTCAAATGGACAAAATTTTCTTTCACCAAGGTGGTATCCCCTGTCTACACCCCCATTGGTTCTTTTACACCATCCTAAAGAGGTTGAGATGGTTACATTTCGTTTTGTACTGGAAATTGGGGGTTTAGGAGAAGGAAAACCCATAAACCCCACCCAAAATTAAGGAATATTTTATTTTTTCACAAAATTAGGGGTGTACATGATTTTCAAACAGGAAAATAGTGCATGTACACTAATTTCACATGGTTGAATAGCATACATCAACAAAATTAGATTATTTTAGATTATTTTGTTGAAGGATATTGGGATTTATATTTGGAAGTTGAGGAATGGACTTGGCCATCTCAAAAATACATCATGGAGTGGAAATTTGTGATATAACAATGTGAATAGATGTAAAATGATAAAATACAAAATCTACAATTCGAACCACACAATTTGGAGGTCATATGAGTCTTAGGCATTCATTTTACAATAAGACAGTTTTACCCTCCATTTTACAAAAGGTATTCAATCTTGGTTCAAGGTAGAAATCCTTAGTCATTATAAATGCACTTTGGATGATATATATATATATATATATAATGTTATTAAATTCACCCCAAAACTTAGATCACTGAATTTGGAGCTATATAGAAGCATGGGTATGCATTTCCATTAGGTCACTTTTTATTATTTTGGTCTCTCAATTTACAAGGAGTTTTCCTCTTCTATGTTTGCAAATGAAAATATAAATATGTAGATGGGTTTAAAATGATCTAATACACCCTTAGAAACTTGAATCACTCAAATCTCAGGCATCATAATACCTAGGTGTTCATTTTTGTGAAGCCTGGTTTACATTTATGAACAAAGGCGGAATTTACAGTTTAAAAGAAAAACATGTTTTTCTTAAGTGTGAGTGTGCATTTTTAGATGTGGTGGCTCTAACAAGCTTGAATTGGGGTTTTATGAAATAATAGAAACCCTAATACCAATAGTCTATATCATCAAATATCGAAAACATTGTCATCTAAATCTATCTCAACCTATTCAACATCTTAATCTAACACAATTAACTTCTCCCTATGTTAAATTGTATCATAAGAATGGATTTTGGTGTATAATATCATTTTGATTTATTTTTGTACTTTATTATATCATCACCAGAACTCCAACACCCATTCAAATAATCTAATATACATCAATATTTCGACAACGTGTCCTCGCCCGTCCATCACATGCTAAATGAAATTTGAACGTTGTAGTGTTGTCACTCCGATGGAATTTGACCACCCTAGCATCACAACTCCGATGGGCGTTTCCTTCCCTTGCATCAATACATCAACACTCTAATAGATTTACCATACCATATCATTGGAACACTGACATACTATTCCCTTCATACCGTCGTAGATCCGATGGTGGTGACCAACCATAAGGTCACAATTTTGATGGCATTTTCATCGAATTTCAATGAAATTTACACGTGTTATCATTGCAGTAACATCTAATGTCTTCAGTATTGTGAAGACCGCTCAGTTTATGAAATATTCTAGATAATGCCATGTGGTAGCCCCTTGTGTCAAATGAATGATATCTATATGCTCGTCGTCATTGAAACACTCCTTTGCGATGAAATTATGCTTGATTAAATCTCTCCACAATTTCCAAAAGGCATTTTTTATGCCAGATATTTGACAAATGGATAGTGTCATCGATAGTGAGATGAAAGGACTTCGACGAACATATGAAATTGGATTTTCCGGAAGATAGACATGAGTTCGTTGGAAGGGAATCAGAACATCGTTGAAAAATAAACCAAATATACTAGTGTCTAATTCCTCCTTCCTCTTTCGATCTTATTCTTCTTCTTTTTTCCCTTCTTCCTCTTCTTATCTTTTTCTCTCTTTTTCTTCTTGTTGAAGCCTCACTTATTTATCTTCTTTCTCCAATTATTCTTTCTTAGTTACTACTTTTGATGTTTCTTATTTCTCCAATCTTTCTTTCTCTACCTACTCTCTTTCCATCCATTATTTATTGGTTAAGGAGTCGCTACCCATTCTAAAAGTTACCTCCTCTAAGGAAATAGCCCTTCTACAGAACTGGTAATCTTTCCATACTTCATTCTTGTATGGTCATCTATATTTAAAATATCTATAATATTGGTTGACCAAATCTAGAGGGTCATGTCATATGAATCTTTCTTCTCAAAAATGAAAAGTGGAAATTTTTTATGCCTCATCTATTGCTTTTTTAGTGTCTTTGAAGTTGTAGGCTCCCACATAGAAATGTTGTGGAGGTTGTGGTGCTTTATTGTCATGAATGAGCACTACTCCAACTTTATGAAAAGGTATAATATGCTACCTCTCGTAAGAACAACTTCTCTAATATGGATTTAGGAAGTGAATGAGGATATTTAACAAATTCAAAAACCCTAATATAATTTTTTTCTATATCACATACTAGTCACCCACCTTATAAATGAATTGCACATCTTTCTTATACATGCATCTTACTAGCACACAAAAATGAAACAGGTATGTTGGAGCTATGAAATTATTAGAAAATATAAGTATAATGTATATTGTATCGATGTTCCCATAAGTTTTGAAAGTATATGTGGATTGAAGGATCACTTGGAAACTATCCCATTCTAGAGAAGTATTTGAATATGTAAGTAATGTCAAGTGGACATGAAGACAAGTCGAAGGTTGGATGTGTGCCAAGGGAAATGTTCTTGGCATTGGAGATGGAATGGCCCATATAAGATGATATGATAGCATCCCAATTGAAGATAGAAAATGTTTGGGTGACTATGTAAATCACTTGAACTCATGATTCCATGAATTGTGTTGCATCCTTCTTGCTATGCAGTATGTTAAGGAGATCCATGGTGATATTGAAGGGGATTCATAATAAGATGGTGGAATATGTTCTTATCTGCCTTTCCCTAAAGGATTTGGGAGTCACCCACCAATTATTCATAAGATCTATACAATTTAAAGGAAATTGCATCATCCATTCCTCATCCAAGTCCACTTGAGCAAGTGGAAACATGTAGCATGCATCCGAATCCAATGTCTAGAATGAGGAAATGGTATTCCTGTTGGTGTCTCATATTAATCTATCATCAATTTATATCGATTGATAAGACAAGCAATGACCTGTGTGTAAGGGAAGAAATGTTTTTAGGAAAATACTATATAAAGATGTTATTTCTTAATGGATTGGTAGACACCAGCATCAAGTTTGGTGTCACTAAGAAGAAGTGGAATCCCAAGAAATGTTTCTTCTCTAAACATTTGATACCGGTTGTTTAGGCGGAGTGGGAAGGCCCGAGGTTCAACATTAAATAACCAAAAAATATCTAAATATATTGGCCCTTTCGGCATCACCCAGAAGCAGGTGAAGTCTCACTCGAGCTACCTATGGGGACTGCAGGAACCCGTTTTCCGCAATCATGAAGGGAATGGAGACCACTCTAACATTCATTATGACTTAACATTCATTTAACATGCAATATACCTTGTGCATGAAATCATAACAACATAATAATGTATGATATATTAATCTTACTTAATCATTCAACATGTGCGTGGAACCATCAGATACATATTCATATTAACCCTTAAACATCTATTACATATGCACAATAAATAGAGTAAAAAACCACATCATGACATCAAACACATAAGAACACATGAATTTAATGTGGTTCACCCCAACTGGAGTACATCCACAATGATTGGCTTATTATTTTATTCATTCATATTTAGTCCTTAAAACAGGTGTGCACTGCACTCAATTAAGATGCATCAGTTCTACCAAAAATTCCCTAGTCGTTCACACATACATTGCACACTTAGCTTAGTCTCTTCTCCAAGTTCCAATAACTTCCACTTCTACCTTCTACCCAAAACCCATACATATTTATACATAAATATTAGAGCTTATCCCGTTACAAAATGGACCAAAAGATCTAACTACTTCTAACTAATTTGTGTCTTTTGCATGCGTTGACTCCTAAAAATGTGATAACTATCTTCCTTTCTGATCCAAGTGGATATCGGTGGCCACCCACCTTTTCCAAATGGCTCAAAACGGCTTTCTGGCAATTTTGGCAATTTACTATTTTTAGTAGGTTTTAACTTCCGGGGCCATTTTGAGGGTCCAAATGAAGGTTTTTCGAG
>JASDQU010033388.1:0-12201 GCA_032191745.1 Picea mariana | reverse complement strand
TGGGAGGCTTATATGAACACTTAGGTTCAAGATAAACCTATCTTCTTGGTTAAACTCATTCTTTTGTTATTCTAGTTATGGATCAACCTCCTGCTCTTAGTGTAACCCTAAAGACACCAAAACATCTGTCCAAGGCATTTCTATTTCATTTAAAGAAAAGAGAACCAATATTTTAATGAACACCTAGTGATATAATATTCTATGTGAAGATTATGGGTAATTATAGATTCTTTTAGAAATTTTAGTTAAGCTCTTAAGAAAATATAAGGGGAGGTTTAGTTCCTTGTCACCATTTAAGTGCCTGAGGAATCTAATGTGATAACATTGGATGATTTAGAATCTACTTTCTCCCATGATATACCATTGAATTGCAATTATAATTCCCCTCCACTCTTCTTTAATCCACTTTATTGAGATTACATAACTCTAATAAAGGTTTTGGTGTTCTACCACCATAAACATATTCCATATTTCAACTAACAATTTTCCTTTTTTAAGCCATCTCTCACCACTGATCAGGAGAGTGCATGCTCTAGCCATGAAGTGCTTGTAATCTGAATGGTGGTTTCCTTGAGTTGAGTCTGAAACCCATTGAAGTTTTGTATGAATATTAGGGCCACTCTCATGTGATGTTTGTTGAAGGTGCATATAAAGTCAAACAATTCTCCTCTGATAAATATATCTCTTATTTCTCATATAGCTTCAAATAGTTTGAGCCATGTTGGCTCTGTTCTGTTCAATTGCCAATGTTCTCAGGGTGACACCATTTTGTTGCAGCTGCTCCTACTGAGAGTGGTGGTCAATAATATGTGTAGTTCCAAGTTTACTTACCACTTGAAATGATAATCACACAGAACCTTTTAATAATAATAGCTCGAGACTCAAACATGCATGATTTTAGCATGAAATTTGTAATGATAGTTGAACTGGTGGAAACACGCACAATATTGAGTGCAAAGGGAGATGCAAATGCATGAGAGGTGCCAACACACCGTTATTTAAACTTTTAAATATTTTTAGAATGTTACAACCCATAAAATAACACATGTTCTGTTGTTTGCAAGAATTGAGGCATTCTTGCAACCAATACCTTTTTGCATCAATAGGCCTAATTTATCCTTTTTTACAACCCAATAGTAACATAACCATGGTGATGTGACTTATTTAATTCAAATCGTGACTTGAATTGACCTTATAAAGAGAAAGGATTTGATAAAAAAAAACAATTAGGAAGATGAAAAAAAAATGAAATGACTCATCACACCATTAAATAAAAACTAAGTAGAAAATAGGTTGATAGGTGGATGAGATAATTGGAGGAATAGAAGGAAGAGGTGCATACCTAGGATTTAACATCAAATCCAACTAGGGGTAGAACCTCCTTGTGAGGTGATAAGAACAATAGATTGTGTGCCTTAGTTCTTTCATTTCTACCACTACCTGCCACCAGTCACTTTACTCCCTTTACTATCCCTGTTACCTGTCTTATTTCAACTGAAAATCAAATATGAAACTATACCCCAGTGCCTTTATTGTGGTATGGAGTCTTTTATTCACACTAAAATACTAAATCAATCTAGAAATAAAAAAAATTATGTATAGAATGAACCAACTCTGGTTCATCAGACAAAGTAATGCTTCAATAAGATCCCATTGACTGGGCTTCCAAAGACCTCAGTGTCATCCATATTTTTCAATATAAATGTATTATTATACAAAAACTTGGCCCCTTTTAAAGGACCAAACCAAAGGTTATCAAACTTATCATGCTTGGTTTTTTCATCCCTCCTCGCATCCCACCTTTGAACCAAGTCACCTACTTGAAAGGTATCTTTTTTTATTTTCCCATCAAAGGCTACCTTGACCTTGCTCTGGTATGCCTCAATATTCTCATTTAATTCTTCTCTCCTTTTATGAACTTCAATAATCTAAAAAATTCTCCTCTGGATGTCATTAGGCTCCTCCAATTCTTCCTATAAAAATTTCAATACTGGTAGACCAAGATGGAGAGGTACCCAGTGACTTATTAGTGCTGATAATCTTAGTCCAAAAGGCGTATGTCAGTTTGGAATCCCATGATTTTTTATTTTCAACCAACAATTTCTTGATTATTCTGATGAGGGTTTTATTTGATGACTATGCCAACCCATTCCCCTATGGGTAATATGGTGTAGAGTGTGTCAGGATAATGTTGTAATTCCCATAAACAATCAATCATGCCCTTGGATTTGAATGATTGAGCATTATATTTTACTATTTTCCTAGGGCATCCAAATCTAGCAAATATATTTGTCTCCAAAAAGTTCGTGATCACCTTGTCATTATCATTCCTTGTAGGAACAAATTCAATCCACTTTCTGAAGTAGTCAGTGGCAGTAAGAATCCACTTGTGTTGTCCACTAGAGGGTGGGTTTATCTCACCTATGAAATCTAGGCCCCATTGTTGAAATGGGTTGCTAACAATAATGGGTTTCAGGGGTAGTGAGATCAATTTATACTTTATAGAAAATTTGTAACATTCTTCACAAGTTCTGACCATGGAAAACACATCAAAAAATATGGTGGGCCAGTAGTATCCAACCCTTAGAACTTTGAGGGATGTATATTTCCAATGATGATGCCATACACATACTCCTCTATGCATATTAATTACAACATGTTTTTCCTCATCTCCATCCGAACATTTCGGCAAAATACTACCAGGGTATTTCCAATATAAATTCTGGTTTAAAATGCATAATTTTACATCCTTCAATTTAAGAGACCTAGTTTTGTATTTTTCCAAATCTGGTGGGAATTATGGATGTTCTAAAAAATAAATGATGTCTTTATACTAGGGTGAAATAAAATACTAATCAAGTACTTGCATGGTGTTCTTCTCATCTTGTATCAGTGGAGAATCTGACTGGATAAAGGTGTGGTGTAATTCCAGTGCTTTGTAATTCGAATCAGATAACAAATTTGCAAGGCCTTGCCCCTTGATCATCTTAGTGGTATTTATATTTATATTGTATTCTATAAGTTTGAATATCCACTTTCCCCTCCTCACCTCACTCTCTATATGGACAAGTATTTCCTTCACATTGTTTCTAAGAACATAAGCTGTTATGCTAGACTGTAGAACATAAGCCCTAAAGGAATTCAAGGATTTGACTAAGGAATAAAACTACTTCTCCAATATGTCATATTTTAGTTAAAAATCCCTTAGTGGTTTTCTGAATAATGAAATGGCTTTTTCATGCCCTTTTTCATTCTTTTGCAGTAGTACAATAGAAATAGTCTCCTATGAGGAAAAGGAGAAAATCATGAATTCTTTGGAATAGTTCAGACTAACCAGGACAGGGGATTCAATCAGAGCTTACTTAATCATTTAGAAGGAGTATATAGCTTCCTATGACCATTTAATATCATCATCCTTTTTCATCATTTTAGTAATAGTCCTGGTGATCTCAACAAAATTTGGTATGAAACACATCAAGAAATTTATTTTTCCTGTAAAAGAATGTATGGCATTCCTAATTATGGGGATGTCAATCTTCTGAATAGAATCTACCCTTTCCAGGTATATATTTATCCCTCTTGCATATATAATGTGGCCTAGGAGATTACCTTCTAACATATAAAAATGGGATTTTTGGGGATTCAAAGAGATTCCACACCTCTTGTATTTTTGAAAGATTTGATCCAGGTGTTTCATATGTTCATCATCATATTTTGAGAATATGGTGATGTCATCAATATACATAACCATGAACTTGTCCTTCTCACCCACAAATGAATTTTCCATGACCCTATGAAATTTGGCCCCTTCATTCATCATGGAAAATGGCATTTTGTCATACATGAATGTGCCCCATGGGGTGTTGAAGGTAGTCTTTTCTTTTTCTTCTTCAAGGACTGCTATTTGGTTGTATCCAGAATAACCATCCAACATGAAAATTTTGTGGGAACCTACTACTCTTTGTAAAATGTGGTCCATCTTGGTAAATGTATAGTAGTCTTTCAACGAACACCTGTTCAGGTTGTTGAAATCCACAAATAAGTGTATTTCTCCTCTTTTTTCTGGTAGGCACCAAGTTGGCCACCCAATATGAATATCGAAAGGGCATAATGATTTTGGCATCAAGCATCATTTTCAATTCTTTTTCAATAATATACATTAAAAAAGTATTAAATTTCCTAATTTTCTACCTAAATGGATTTGATCCCACCTTCAGGGGAATCTTGTGTTGAATGATGTCAGTATCAAAGGTCTTCAAGTCCTCATAATACCATACAAAAATATCAAAAAAATATTTCACAAGTATGTCATACTTGTCTCTCTTCTCATTTGGTAGTGCTCTGGATATCTTAAGCAATTTCGGATCTGTAGTTGTCCCAACCTTCCAGTCTACAACATCTTGTTCCTATATTTTGATGACAACTTTTCTGGAGACATCATTGCTATCAAAAATCATGTTCAATGGTAATAATCCCCTTGAAATATGATTTGTTTTAAGCTCCACAATTTTGTGACCAACCACCTTGTTCAGAAAAGGATGTCCATGTTGATTTTTTGTTTCATTATCCTCATTTTCTTGGTCGATGGAAATCAAATCATGTTGATTTTTTGAAATATCTTGATATCAAATCATCACTAAAAACCTTCCAATGCTTACATTGTCTAGTATAGATGTTTTGTGCCTAAAATCCACCTCATATTTGAAATCTGGACCAATGGGAGGCATGAAGGTACTAGCAACCAAAGCTAAAGAATCTACCCTCTGATTGGCATCTCTAGGGATAAAGGAAATATTGAAAGCTAGAAAGAAATTGTCAACTATGTCCCATACCTCATTTTTGGACTATATAAGCCTCGATTGATTGGTTTGATAAATGTCCTTCAATTTATTAACCACTGGTCCAGAATCACCGAAGACTGCCAATTTGTCAATGGCCATGTCTTTAGCAGCTCTCAACCCTAACCCCAAGGCTTCATACTCTTCTATGGTGTTTGTTGTTTTAAATTATAACTTGTATGAGAGTGACACCAACTATTTTAAAAGGGAAATGAGAACTATGCCAACACTAGAACCTTCCTTTGAAGATGAGCCATCAAAATACATCTTCCATACTTCATTTCCTTGGTCTACCTATGGATGATTTCTGCATTTGTTGACTGATACTTCTGAAGCATCATCATTAATATGAAAAACAGATGGCCCTATTTCATCCTCAACAACATAAATTGGATGATTACCTGGATTGTGATGATCACTCACAATGTAAGACAACCCGGCTTCTTTATACAATATTTTGTGTTCTCCTATGAAAACAGGGATGGTTGCATATGTAAGATCCATCTGTAGGGATCCTCATACTTTATTGGCCCATGACCTGGATAAAATCATTCCAAACTTGGGAGGTATATCAGCTACAAAAATATCCATAACCACACTTTTCATGGGTAGCTGAGATAAAGAAACAAGCAGATCCTTAATTAATCCCAAGCATTTAACCTTTTTGGAATCAAAAGAGTAAAATTCATGGTATGGCTTGGTAATTTCTAGCCCTAGATATTCCATAACAAACTTAGTCATGCCATTATGAGAAGCCCCTGAGTCCATTAAGTTATGTAGGATTTTGTCATGGAGATTCAAGGAAATGTAAAAAGGTGGGGAAGCATTAGACCTATCTTCAATGTGTGGGCCCACAGTGATAACAGGGTTCTTATCCTGCAATATTATCACAATAATTGAGATAGAAAGAGAAGAAGGTTTCAAAACCTTCATAATATAGTTTTTGAATGGATCATTTTTCAGTAACTTTGTCAAATGTACAAGGATCTTGATTTTACTTAACTCATGCTCTATGTTAAAAGATATTGTTTGTTTGCTAGCTTCTTTTACCTCTAGAACAACAGGCTTAGTTGGTTGTGGATGATATTCTATATTTATTTCATCTTTATTTGGACCTTTATTTGGAGGGGAATCTGATCTCTCAATTTGATTGGGCACATTTGTCTTGGGACCCCTTGGCCTAGGCCTTAAATCATACTTCTTTTGGGGTTGGCTTTGAAAAATCTCTTCTCCCTCCTATCATCATCAAACGGGTTTGACAACTGAGAGATTGCATAGTCCTAATGGGTTAGATGACTAGGATAGAGGTTAGTTTCATTAAAAAGTACTGTAGAGTCATATCCAATTCCATTACTCTCATCCATCTCCTCAACTTCATTGTTATGAAATGGGGGAACCACCCTCTCATCATCAACATTCCTCCTTTCCCCTTGGATGACTTGAGGGACATTGTTAGGTCTTCTAAACTAATTTGTGTTCCTATTTGTAGAATCCTGATATGGTTTGTTTGACTATTTGTCTTCCCATTTCAGTTTAGCTATTTTTAAAGTTAGGGATTTGAAGGTTTGAGTCACCTCATCCAGCTTTGTGTCAGATTTTGCTAGGTTGGAATAAGAAGGAAGCTCTTCACTCTTTTTATTTTTGTCCCTAGCTGATTTGTTCTTTATTTTGTTTTATTCTAGGATGTTAGACTCAACCTCAATGGTTTCCTCTTACATAGAAAATAAAGTAGTGGACCTCCTCTCCCTTAATATGAGAGAAAATTCAACATCAAATGAATTTGCAAATGTGATCTTGGTTGATGCTTCAGTTGGCTTAATTTCATCATGGACCTTATTATACATATTATTGAACCTCTTAGTGATGTCTAATACAGACTCACCATTCTTCCTTCTTCAATCCCCAAACTCAATTATGTAGTACATGTAATCTCTCATATCTCCCCATTGTTTTAGAAAGGCCTCATCCAATACCTCAATACCTGTGATAGAAGATGGATTTAGACCATGAAACCACTTCCTTACCTCTCTATCTAGGCTCTACACAAACAAACTCATCCATACATATGCATGTTCAATGTTAAAATTTTCTGCAAAGTTGTGAAATGATACTAGATGTTCTTTCGCAGTCACATCTCCCTCACCATTGTATCTGGGAATATATGTCATGTAGTCACCAGTTGGAAATTCATTTAAGTTTTGAGGCAACACTAAAGGTGCATACCTGGATGTAATGATGGCTTCCATCCTGTTGATAGCCATGTTTGGTAAAACTAGGATTTGAGGTCGAGGAGGACATATTGGTGTGGTTTCTTGAGAAGATGATGCGGAATGAGGAAGGAGATATTTGAGGACTTATCACAAGGGGGTTTTCAAAAATGTTGTTTTTGGGATGCTTTTTGTTGAGGAAATGGGCAACCTTTTCATATGTAGGCCTGCATTTTGATGGCAAGGGATGTCTCTAAGCAAGATTGTAATTCCTTAGTTTCCTCTATGCATTATAGGTTGGTGTGTCACTGTTGTAATCTAAGTGGAAGTAGAGAGTGTTACCAATAGAACCTTACATATCCATTATAGAGATGCATGTATACACATATACATAGAGAGATAGACATACATAAGTAATGAGAGCCCAAAGATGATTCATTTTATTATATGATAGAAAGTACAAAGTAATTACATATATCCTCTCCCATGAAGCTATCTAATCCTTCATGTTCTTATCTATTTATACCTCTAACTGAAGATCGTAGTTGCTTAACTACCTGGGTCAGTCAGTTAAAAAAGACTCAAACTAAATTCTACTTCTAACTACATCATTTAGCTGACAAGATCTAATTCAACCATTAGTTATAAGTGACAAGGTCGAATAGCACCTACAACTTTCCCCCCACCTCAATTCCTTGCTCGTCTTGTGTAAGAGGGGGTTATACAAAATAATTTGTTCTCATATTTTGATTACAAAATTACAATAGATAAAGAAGTATAGATGGATAAAGAAGGAGAATTATGTGAGAATAAGAGAAAAATTATTTATGTATGCGGTCGACCAACTTAAGGTTATATTTCTAACTGAGTTGTTGTGCCTGGAGTTCCATTGTGAGATGAATCAACTACATCTCATACGTCCGGTATTCCTATGTTTTACTGGATGCAATATATTCGATTCATGTGAGTAGGTTGCTTCCTGGATACCATTACCAACTTCTTCAATTTCTTAAACTCTATTTTGGCATCACCCTTGGTTTGGTTTCCCAGTCATTTTTTCCTGCGCTGAAGTGTTTCTTGGAAGGTTTTTTTCATATTTTCTTTTTGCATCTAGCGCAATAAATAATTATTGTTTCTACCTTCACCAATGGGTTGAATAACCCCCATAGGATCCCTATGCGCCTTTATGTGAAGGGGGAATTCCTCTTCTCAAGTCTGGGCCAAGATGGCTGACCTGCTTCTGAATTCTGGCCATCTGGACTAGGAGGGTTGTCAACTGTTAACTTCATCCAGCTCATGGCTTCTACACCGGTTTTTATATTTATGCAGAGTGAACTTTATCCTTACTTGATTTTTTTATATAGAGTTTAGGTTCATAATGTTGACATTAGTTCGAAGTGATAACGAAATTTCCCCGCATGAGCCTCAAATCATGTTGTTACTGATTCAAATCATGTTGTTACAAGTGAAACTACTTTGAAGTACAATAGAAGATATCGTTTATCGTAATTGGATCATTTTTGAATGTGTGTATTACATTTTTCATGTTTATATATCTATGGTTTGTTGAACAGATGCTCGTTCAAGATCTTCGTGCGACAATCCTAATGGGTTTTCCATGAACGTTTCCCATGATAAGGGAATTTGTAGATGGTTGTGGAATCTTTATTATTATGACGATGATCATTGTCAATTCTATTATTAATATCCATATTTTTTGTCATGTATTAAATGTACTTATTGTGTTGACATTGACGTCCCTTCGACCTGTTCTTTTCCGGTTCGACTGAACGGATTTTGATTGTTGAACCATGGTCGATATGTAAGTCTACCGACCAGGGTTATTGAACCATATTTATTTAATTTGTTGATTTTTTTTGAGTCAGAATGATGTCTTCTTTTTTCATGCCAATCGTAACTTCTTGATTTATGTTCATATGATCTTCATGTTGATTTTTCAATAATCTAGGTTAATCATGTAGTTCATTTCGATTTTTCATTTTTCTTAACCATAAAAAATAATGTTGCAACAACCAAGATCACAAGAATAAACACCATGCACAAGAACATTTTAAGTATCCTAGGAAACCCTTCTCAACAAGGGAAGAAAAGCCATCCAAATCCTTTGTTATATTCTTCAAGAGAAATATATTCACAACCAATAAGACTTATCACACAAGAGGTTGCTCAAACCCTAGAATATTAATGCCCAAGAGAGGTCTGCACTTTTCCCAAGAAGATGTACTTGCTGAAATTTCGAAACTTGTGTGAAGAATATGATTGCATAATGGGGAATCTTCCTTTACTTATATTAGACTTGTCCTATCAACACAAGTGTCTATTGGCACAACAGTGCCAACCTCTCTAAGTCACATTATAATTAATATTAACCAGATTAATTATCTTTTACATTTATTACTAATCACATTAAGGTGGGGCCAACCTGTACCCTTTACATTACAATTAGGGTTACAGGAAGGTCTGACTCTTAAACAATATAGCAAGGGATATGATACACCCACTAGTGCTCATCCACTAGGGGTGCATCCATAGGTATGTCCATATCTCTGTCTCATTGCATTACACAAAAGAACCACTTCTTCACACGTTCACATGTGCTCATCCATAGAAACATCCAATCAACGGATCTTATTTCCCACTACATTACACAAGAGAGTCATCTGGAGTTTCTCATCAACTCTTTTGCTTAGAGGAGGCTAATACAACATCTTCATTTATGTTCTCATGACGATGAACCCAACACTTTGGGATTTCACACATTCACCTTGTGCTTAGCCATAGGCACGTCCAACTTAGTAGATTTCCTTTCCCATGGGATAATCATTTGGATTTCTTCTCAATTCTCTGAATGGAGGAGGTCAACTCTACATTCCATATCTGTCTCAGTTATAAACCACGTACCCTTCATAGGGGCTTTTTCTTAGGTTTGTAAGTTGGGGAAAGTCTCACATAGCTTCAATGGTCAACATCTCATAGGTTTATAAGCTGGAGAATGTCTCACATAGCTTCAATCATCAACACTCTCTCTTAGCTAGGGAGGCATTTTCCACCAGGCCAAGTCTCTCATGAAAATACTCGAACTTTTTCTTGGAAAGTGGTTTGTTGAATATATATGCAATATGTTCATAAGTAGAAATATATTGCATGTGTATTGTCTTTCTCTGCACCATGTCTCTAATATAGTGATAATTGATTTCAATGTGTTTCGATCTATCATGAAACACTAGGTTCTCTGAGAGATTTACACAACTCTAGTTATCACAATGAATAGTAGTAGGATCCATCTCATGATCGAACAAGTCATTTAGAAGTTTATGAAGCCATGCTACTTCACAAACTGCCACACTTAGTGCAATGTATTCTACCTCTACGGTGCTTAAGGCCACAAAGCTTTGTTTTCTGCTACAACAGGAAACCATGGTCGATACTAAGGTGAAGCAACTATCGTAGGTGCTTTTTCTGTCTACTACACTTCCTTCCCAATATGCATCGGCATATTCTTGCATGATCAAATCCACATTGGATGCATATCTCAGGACATAACCAATTGTTCCTCGTAAGTATCTCAATACATATTTTGTAGCTATCCAGTGTGTATGTTTCAGTTGGCTCATAAACTATCTAAGCACATTTACTACATAGAAAATGCCTAGTCTGTTGTTAACTAGATACATCATAGATCCAATCAATTGTTGGTATAAGTGTGGATCTACATCTCCTAAATCAATATCACTCATTTTCTTTAAATCCATTACCATTGGAGTAGGCATGGATTTGCATTCTGTCATACTGAAGTTTTTTAGTATCTCCATAGTATATTTTCCTTGACTTAGGAAAATATCATCTATTCTTTGCCATACTTCTAGTCCCAAGAAATAATGCATCAATCCCAATTCTTGTTAGAAAAACAGGACCGCGGAGTAATAAAATAAAAAAAATGCAGAAACAAAACACAGAAGACACACAATACAAGAGAGACACAGATTTACGTGGTTCACCCAGTGTGGGATATGTCCACTAGAGAAATTTCCAGGTCCTTCCTTTATTATTATCGAGAAAATAAAGGGATACAACCTACAGCAAAACCCGCTATAACTTCCTCTTCTTTCTCTCACATTCTCCTCTCTCAGAATACAATATTCACCACCATCCATAGCCGCGATACATTTCCCTCATAAAAGAGGGTTGCAATCTAGGGAAAAAAACCCTAAAATAATCTCTACCGTTAGATCTGCGACCTTATAATGAACGGTCCAGATTTACAATGAAATTACAATATACTTTTACAAGGCAATTTTTTCTTCGGCGGCTTCGCCCCTGAACCCTCGCTAAGGGCCCGCTTGCCCCCAAACCCCGCAGAGGGGGTACCCCCCCTTTGCACTTCCCTGCGTGGAAGAGTGTACATACTTCTAGGGTGTAAATACTTCATGGCACATAAACATGGCTGAAAGTAAAAGACCTATAAATCAAGAAGATAATCAGGCTCCACAACCAACAATCTCCCACTTGGAGACTAATCTCAACAACTCCACCGCTGCTGTATATGATGGACTCTGAACCTTCTTGGACCCAGAAAATTTCTCATTTTCATCTTCATTCTTAAAGACCAACTGAAACTGAGCAAGAACTCAGTTTCTCCCTGGTTACTCCCTTTGTTAACATGTCTGCAGGATTCTGGCTAGTGTGTATCTTTTCCAGCTTCAATTGTCCATCTTCCAAGGTGGATCATNTGTATATGCCTAGTCTTCGAATGGAAGGCTGAGTTGTTTGCAAGGTGAATGGAACTCTGACTATCACAGTACAACTTGTTTTTCTCCTTCTTCTTTCCCAATTCCTCCATAAACCTTTGTAACCAAATCATCTCTTTACTAGCCTCTATAGCAGCAACATACTCTGCCTCTGTTGTTGAAAGTGCAACAACCTTTTGCAGTTTTGAAATCCAACAAACTGTTGTTCCATCTATAGTAAAAACATACCCTGTGGTGCTCCTCCTGCTGTCTTTATCACCTTCCATATCTGAATCAACATATCCCTGTAGAAAAGTGTATGAACCTACAAAACATAATGCATGTGTAGTAGTACCTCTCAAATACCTGACAATCCACTTTACTGTCTCCCAATGTTCTTTACCTGGA
>JASDQU010033387.1:4857-22966 GCA_032191745.1 Picea mariana | reverse complement strand
TGCATTTGTAAAATATAACACATCGATCCATTAGGTAAACTTTGACACAACAGTGCCTAATTTTATCGATGCATCGCCTAAAATAATATAGTTTATTTTCCGCAGTGCATCGAAATAACGTTAACACACCGAGGCATTACATTAAAAACAACGCACCACATAAATCAGATATATTATTTTATGATGTGTGTTCATAAACTTACACATTGATGCATTAATGATTATCCAATCCACCACCATAAAAAAATAGAGCCTAAATTCCAAAGTACCATAATTATCAATTTTTAAAAAATTATTTGTGCGGTGCATCGCCTTTCCTATAACACACCTGTGCATGTTGGAAAAGGATATGATTCATAGTAAAAAAAATTAAAAATGGTTTTACGGTGCTTTAGGATTTTAAGATTTTATTATTTTAGGCGGTGAGTCAATTAACTTTAATGCACTGATGCTTAAGGTTATACAACAAACCACATAAAATAATATAACTTTTTTGATACTCTGGGTTATGTTACATTTGCACACCGTAAATGGTGATAACAAGTAATATACACACAATGGGAAGTTCTTGATTGTTTTTTGGGTGCACGGGTGATGAAATTTACTTATTTTTTGAATAAATTATTTTTTTGTGTTCATAAATAAATTTCTCATTTGCTAATTTTTTTTTTATGTTTTATGTATGAGTTTGATGTATTTTATATGTTAATCATGCAGAGATGTCAAAAGAGAGAGAATAAACAATAACATGAGCATAGGGTTGACCTATACAATGTTGTATGGGATTGGGATGCAGGGGAGAGGTAGAGAGATTGTTGTAGTGACCCAAGTCATTTTGAGAAATGTAGGCCTCCTTATGTTCTGTGAGGAGGCTACATCCCTGAAGGGGCACTTTAGGTTCTTGGTGGATCTAATCCATTGATGTGATGTCCATCGACAGGATTTCCATGTCGGTCATGATCAATGGTACCAAGCCACAGAGGAGGATATATATTCTATCACCGGGCTATCTAGGAGATGGGAGGATTTTCCCCAGTTCCCTGATGTCCCATTCGGTGTTGTAGCAGAGATTCAACTCATGTACTCTCAGGGATATATTGGGGTTGATGTAATTTATCCAACTAAATTTAAGGTTCTTGGTGGAAAACTATGGATTACTTATTTTGGTGCAGAAGAGGTTAGGTGCCTCTCACTATTAGTGATGACCATTGTACACTTTACCAATGATGGGAAGCACATTATTTGTGCTCTTTTGTATTATGTTGATTCTTTGGTGCATAGGCCATGATGTATTAGATTTCCTGCTATTCTTTTATGGTAGTTTTGTATAGCTCTAGACAGATTTTGTTCTATGATACATGGGAGGGAGAACTTCCCTTTTTCTTCAGAGTTTTTATTTTTTATTTTTTGAGAGGTTTCCAGAGACAAGGCCTACTTTTGTCTGTTATCCTTCTAGGTCGATGAATATAGTGTGGATTCACATGTGGGGAGATATGATTCCAAAGAGGGGTCAGTTAGGGTTTTCGACCATGATTTCAACTAACACACTGGGGCTACTAACTAGTGAGGTCAATCACATGTTCATGATGGTGTTGTATCCTTACGCGGGGTTGGATTGACGAGGATGTATGAATATCGTCTTCACACTATATGAGCCACCAGATGCTACAGTTAATATTAGTGTTTTTTTTAAATTAATCTAGTTTCATTTTATTTTCTTACTTAATTAGATTAAAATTAATTCAAACATGTTCTTTAACTTCTTTTATTAAATTATGCAATGAAACTGTCTAATTATTGTTGTGTAGTATATATTTTCCAGATATTGGCACATTCCTTAGGGATGTGCCTCCTCCCCCACCAAATGCGGATGAAGATATGCATGAGGCCATGGTGGGTTAGGTTCCTTGGGTGTAGATACCTGACACATTGCGTCATAGGCCAGATACTAGATTCAGGTTGGACTTGGGTGACTAACTCTGTGCACTTTTAGTTGAGGTGGGATTCCTCTCTGTGTTGATGTGAGACATCAAGGAAGATCCTATGCTCTTGGAGCTTTGGAGGGATATTTCACCTAATATGATGCCTCTTGTGCAGTGTATCATCGGATCTACTAGGATACTAGAAACAAGGAGGCATGCTGATGATACACACTCTTCCTCCAGTAAGCGTTCGTCCATAACCCCTTTGTCCAATACATCATTAGCTGATGAGGGTGGTTTTGATCATGCTCCACATCCTCACAGGGTCGACCAACCACCTCCTCCTCCACCTTCTACTTCTCCTCATAGAGTCGACCAAACACCTCTCGATCTTCCAATTCCTCATGACCATCCATCATCTTCTACTACATGCCAAGCCTCGACTACTGTTGTAGATATTATTATCACATCGACTGGACCATATATATTATAGATGTTATTTCAGTTGTTCATGATATATATATATATATCATGTATTTTTTATGTTTGTGTTGATGTACTTAATTTATATGTTCATATTGATGTGTATATTGTTAGGTCATGTTAGATATGTTTGTTAAATATGCTTGATAGATGTGTATGTTAAATGATGTTTGTTAGATGTGTGTGATGATGATGTTAGACAATGCTTATGTTTTGTTAGATGTGATCACAATGATTATGTTGTGTTAGATTATTACATATGTGTGCTAGCTAATTAGTGATGTTTATATATTCTTGCGGTATACATAATTAGATGATGTTAGATAATTTAAATGTGTATTTTAAATTATGTTTATGTATGTTACATGGTTATCATCATGATGTTTGACAGTGGCTTCAAAATCATAAAACTTTATATGGAGAATGTAGAATTTCATATCCCATTAAAAGTTCAACTAGCTTGACATTTTTCAGTATTTCACAATTGGAAATACTTAGTTTTAAGTGTAAAAACCTTTGCGAATCTTACCAGTTATATAAAATGATAACTGTAAAATGTTTGATGATTTTTTTCTAAAAATATGTTATTACGACTTGATCATGAAGATGATTCTTAAAATTGTATATTAAACATCCAAGATCATATAAATATCTTCAAATAATGATATAAATTCTATTTCAATTAATCGTTCCATGCAATCATAAATAATTTGAAACAAAAACACATTATGCATCAAACTGACTATTAACCAACTAAAATTGTTCAAATATTTTCTATAATTAACTTTCCATTTCCTCCATCACAAGATGAATAAAAAACAATATAATGAGAAAAATAAAGATAACAAAAAGATACAACAACATTATAAATGATGAATTAAAACATGTACATATCACTCTCTGTTGTCATCACACTGATTATCTTCCTTGCTTGGCATGATAACATTGTTGTTCTCAAAAATATGTTTTGATCTAGAGCTGTGTATTAATACGAACCACCAATCTCTATCCAACACATTTGGGTAAAAAACACTTGGTTGTAGTGTTTTGGTAAAACATAAGGCTCCTTAGCTTCATCCCACGTCTTTCTAGAGTTGACACATATCAATCCACTATCATGATATTTATTTACATTGTTATGACCAAAGGTGTCCCACCACTTGCACCTAAAAATAACACATTGGAAAGAAGAGAATTCCACTAGAATTATCCCTTGTATATTTCCAATGTAACATAACTTCCCCCATATTAGGTTTTGATTGCGGTGGCTAGCCTAACTAGATTGGCTGAACTCGATTTCCAATCCTTTGTATTATATGCATGTTCCTCAATATCTTATGATGAGGACCATGTGATTTACCCTTTTTATTTTATTTATGGTACCTATCATGCCCACATTTCAGAATATCTATTTTTATGTATATTCTCCTCTATATAGAATACAATCATTCGGACATGCATGATATGATATGTACTCAACACCCAATAATTTCAACATCAACTTTTCCTCTTCGTAGGTACCAAGCAAGATATTATCACTTGGAAGAACCTTATCTTTTATTAACCTGTAGTTAGTGGGAAATAAAAATGTACAATGTCATTTAACGTTCATAAAATCAATCGGTTTTAGTGTTGATTGTGTGATAATATTTCTCAAAGTATAAGGGACTTAATGGCTAGTTACCTCAATATTTTCAAGAAATATGATACATTTGAGATGCCAAAATTTTCTTTCAAGTTGTACAGTAGCATTGTTATCCCTAACTGGGTAGAATTTGACCGACTCCAAAGAGAAGGGTGGTGGAAGCAGACTTCAGGATTTTCGAAAAGGTATGACTGATATGAGCATCATCCCCTAGTTCATCATTTTGGAATGAATCTAACAACATTGTCTCCATGGAAGTTGTATCCTCTAAATAATCATCCATATGAACCTCTATTTGATTGACTCCATTACCAACTTGTGAAGAACTATTATTGATGTAGTCATTTCTAATTGGTGAATCTCGACATAGTGGGAATTGAATAGGTGGTTAATTCAACCATTCTTGGTATGCTTACTCTTCGAGTTGTGCTCTTATTGTATCCTTCTATCAATTTGACATTGTAGTGGGGTGAAATATAATATGATAGGCAGGTTTCTCATCATCATAATCCTAATTACAAAAATATTGAACATTAGTACATCGATGATATTGGTAAGCACAATGAAATTGGTTTTTTCAAATTACATTACACCAAAAACTTATTACCATCGTTGACCCAGGATTGCACTTGGAAGATGGCATATTACAATTCGTAATGTAAAGCAATTGTCTATTGTATATACCAACTACTTGCGGTATATTGCTCCTAATAAGATATTCTGACATTTTTGAACTAGTGGAATATGTTATGCATCTGAACTCGATTCTGAATCATGATCCTACAAATTTGGATACATTTTATTTGGATTCACATGGATGAAAAAAAAACAAATCAGATAATTGAAATATAAATTAAATCTGAACTTACTAGAGATGGAAAGGGATAACTCCATGATGTAATTTGAGCAATATGGAACGAGATGGAATTTGAAGAATTGGCCATTTGATATTATAATATTTTCTCCCTGCATTTGAGCAAAATCATCAATAAAGTTTTAAGAATAAGATGATTTTAAGTGGAAAATGTATACTATGAAGTACTACAACTCACGTGCTTTAACGCATAGGATGTATAGGTCTTGATGTCATGATATTATCCATCATGATAAGGATAAGCCCTTATGAGTCACAACTTGTTTTCTTTTGCGTCATTATCGTCATATGTCACACCTCCATGGTTGTACTCAAATTCTCCCCTTTGTCACTATAAATCCATTCAAGTGTGCAAGTTGTGTTTGATTTGGTGTTGTGAAATGGCACTATGAATTGGTGAAAGAAGAGGGTTGGATGTTAGGTAGCTTGTAGGTATCTGAGTGCAAATATGAAATTACCAGCATCAACCTCATAGCCATCAGGTACTCCATGAGATGTTTTGTCTTGTTTGGAGGTTAGGAAAGGGAAAGAATTTTCAGGGATTAGTTATATGTCAAGGGACACCTGCACCTAAGTTTTAGCTCCATTAAAGACCTCACGCAGTGAGTTGGAAACAATTTATTAATGACTTCCAACAATTTCCTGAAAATTAGTAGTTTGTTGGATTTTTGTCTCTTTTATTGTTGCCACCTATATCTAAGGCCTAGAATCCAATGAAAGAGATGGGATTCAACCTCCTAAGGAGATTGTGATTTTATTTTATATTTAATGAAGGAGGGATCTCTTGAGGAGGGGTTGGATTCATGATCCAAGAGAGGAGAGAGCTAGAGTGGTTGAGTTGCTCATTTGTAAGCCTGAGGGCACATGTTGTACGGTCTTCTGCCATTATAGATTCATGAGAGTTGTTTATCAGACTTTGTGTTCTTTATTATCATTTTACCTTGTTATATAGCTTGAATGAAATTGCAGGCATTGAAGATAAATGGTTTTTCATGAGGCAGGAGATTCATGAGTTGCAAATGATTTGTAGTAATTGCCTCCTTTCATGATCTATGTTCTAGCTATCTTTTAAGTCATTTTCGCAGAGAGGATATTTGCTTGATAATATTCTTGTTTTTGTTTTCTTTATTATACCTCCATCCATCAATTATATCCCTTTTTGTTTGGTATGATCTTGAGTGCCTTTGAGCTATAGGATGTGTTGAATCCATACCCAATGGAATGACTCTGCAGGCTATTTTCTACCCTCTTTCTTTCACTTCCTTACTAATCCACCCTTTTAAAATTGATTTAATTTTCTAGGTTCGAATGGTTGATGTAAAAGACCTTTTTAGTGATTTTAATGAAACAAAGCCTACTCTAGTTTTCATGTATCCGATCTGATGAAATCTTATTTAATGGAAGTTATCTTTCTTTTTTTCCATCTTAATCTCTCTTACTCTGGAATTTTACTGTCATTGAAGGATTCAAATGATTTTTTGTAGTTGAATGACAATGGATGTTTGATTTCTATATTGTTATAGCTTTATCAGAGTTTTATTTGCTTGGATTTAAGAAGTTCTTATATATGAAGAATTTCTCTTCTTTTTCTCCTGGCATAGCCTGAAGCTAGTGGTAGATTCACTTCATTTTATTAATAAGCCTTCCTCCTATCCACACTAATCCACAATAACCTAACCTAAGTTAAACAAGACCTCTTTTGTTGATGCCCTTTATCCAGAATTTCCTGTGTTTGAACATTGTTGAACTGAGTTATCCATTTGACACCACATTTTAAGACCTATCTCATAAACATTTTGATGGGTACTGAGCTTTCACTTAGCAGTCAAAGCGTAACTTTCAATGCTAACATTTTCGGCGTCGTTTCTAGGGATGACAATGAAGACACCTTCCCTAGGTGAACTATGATGATTAGATCTAGCTTTGGATGGTGAACTGAAGCGAGACAATTTTAGACTTATTATATTTCACCATGGCAACTCCATTGTTCATATATCTATTGGAGACTCCATTGTTTTGAAATGGAAAATATCCTAGCTCAAAGGTATGCTTTCTGTGATTTTTCAAAGATAGTTGGTTTTTTAAAAATAATGTGTAGTAGAGATGAATGGGAAGGTTGCCTTTATATGTTCAGAGGAAAGGCTTGGGAGGTGCTAGTTGAATTTTTATTAGACTTTCATGAGTGCATGCTTAAGATGAAATTTGTACATGAAGATATCCTCATTAAATTGTTTAGATATTCTTTGGATGGGGCAACTCATGATTGGTATAGATCTCTCCTGGTTTCCAGTGTCAATTCTTTGAAGAGTTTTCATACGGTCTTTCATTCATTTTATTAAGATAAATTTTCAGCTGACTTCTTCTATCCATAATGTCGTCATGAGTTTTATTTCTTGTATAAAGGATCTTATAATAATGAAATATCTTCTTATGTTGAAGAAAATGTCATAGTTGAAGAGATTGTTCATGATCATCAGGATGTTGAAATTTTACCTACTATTGTTTGTGATTATTATGGATTTGAAGATATTTTTTCTCTATATACAAATCATGAAGATCATTTTTATTTTAGTCAGAGGGATCTTGAATTTAGTGAAGGAAACCCGCAACAAATCTCAGATTTACAGATAAATGAAATTGGCGCCAGTCATGAAACTAGAAGTATATAGAGACAATCCAAACTCCAGATGGAACAACATGAAGAAATAGATATTATTTATCCAATGGTAGTTGATTTATAGGATTTTATCAACCTGAGTTATGAAAATTTTATCTTAGAAAAAAAGGATAGAAAAATAATCAAAGGATGAGTTGTCTTATCTTCTAAATCAACTAGGATTTCAACATGAGCTCTGTGATCCAATATCTTTTTTAGTGGAATAAGTTTTTTAGAATGCCCCTTATGTTGCACCTTTGGATTTGATAAGAATTTGCATTTGTAAGTATGAACCGTTGATGAATTTTATGATGCAAAGGTTATATTATTTTTATTCTTTCATCTACAATATAGAAGAAACCTGCTTTACTAGCCAAATGATTTCCCGGCTTCACTGGAAATATTATTATACTCAAGCAAAGAAGATCAGTTGGATAGAATAGTGTAGGAATGTATATAAATAAGTTTGCTATTCCAGCATTTGTTTTTCATAGAGCGTGTTTCAGTTATTTGGTATGTTAGTTTTCAACAATAAGAAAGTTCTCTCGAGGCATGAACAATTCACAGTTTGCAGCATAGATTGATAGTGGCACATCATAGACATAATACAATGTGCATGGATGAAATGGATAAGGCATTTGGTCTACAAATATTCTTGGATCCTCATAGGGAGGTCTCCATCCCCTATGGATCCAGATGTTAATAGATAGGATGTATAGGTCTTGATATCATGATATTATCCATCATGATAAGGATAAGCCCTCTTGAGTCACACCTTGTTTTATTTTGGATCATTACCTTCACAATTCACACCTCCATGGTTGTACTCAAAGTATCCCCTTTATCACTATAAATCCATTCAAGTGTGAAATCGATGTTTGATATTGCGCTGTGAATTGGTGGAACAAGACAGTTGGCGATTAGGCAACTTGTAGGCATCTGAGTGCAAATCTGAAATTACCAGCATCAACCTCCTAGCCATCAGGTACTCCATGAGATTTTTTGTCTTGTTTGGAGGTCAGGAAAGGGTTTGGCTACATGATTTTCCTTTGGCATTGTGAACTGGCTCAGGAGATGTGAATTGAGAAAGTTGTTGCAGAATATGCTGCGGAATTTCCAGTAGCAGTTAATTTTACATATTTAATCATAAATCCAAAACGGTGATGTGGGTTTCTCAGAATTGTTTTGTGGATGAAGATGATATCCTTGTTGACTTGATAACAAAATTTCATCCTAACATAGTTTGGCATTTGAGAGAAGCAATTAAAACACCAATGTGCTATGAAATGTGCTGCAAATTCTCTGTTTTTCATAGTTGTTGGATATTCGCCTTCTTGGGACGCTTCCACCTATCAAGGAGGGATCGAATGACTTATCAGGGATTAGTTAGATGTTAAGGGACACATGCACCTAAGTTTTATCTCAATTAAATACCTGATGTAGTGAGTTGGAAACAATTTATTAATGACTTCCAACAATTTCCTAAAAATTAGTAGTTTGTTGGATTTTGTCTCTTTGATTGTTTCCACCTATATCCAAGGCCTATAATCCAATGAAAGTGATGGAATTCAACCTCAAAAGGATATTTTGATGATATTTTTTATTTAATAAAGGAGGTATCTCTTGCGGATGGGTCAGATTCCTGATCCAAGAGAGGAGAGAGCTAGAGGAGTAGTTGAGTTGCTCATTTGTAACCCTGAGGGGATGTGTTGTAGGCATTTCTTCCATTATATATTCATGAGAGTTTTTTATAATACTTTGTGTTCTTTATTATCATTTTACCTTGTAATATAGCTTGAATGGAATTGCAGGCATTGAAGATCAATGGTTTTTCATGAGGCAGGAAATTCACGAGTTGCAAATGATTTGTAGTAATTGCCTCCTTTCATGATTTTCATTCTAGTTATGTTTTAAGTCATTTTTGTAGGGACGATCTTTTCTTGATGATATTCTTATTTTTTTTTATATTTCTTATGCCTCTATCCATCAATTTTATCCCTTTTGGTTTGGTATGATCTTGAGTGCCTCTGAGTTGTAGGATGTGTTGACTCCATGCCCAATGGAATGAATTTGCACATTGTTTTCTACCCTCTTTCTTTCTCTTCCTTGTTGATCCACCCTTTTAAAATTTATTTAACTTTTCAGGTTTGAATGGTTGATGTAAAAGACCTTTTTAGCTATTTTAATGAAACATAGCCTACTCTAGTTTTGATGTATCAGATCTGATGAAATCTTGTTTAATGGAAGTTAGCTTTCTTTTTTTCCATCTTAATCTCTCTCACTTTGAAAATTTACTTTCATTGAAGGATTTAAATGATGTTTTGTAGTTATTCTTAGATTTTTGTTTTCTTGGATTTAAGAAGTTCTTGTATCTAAAACATTTCTCTTCTTTGTCTACTGGCATAGACTAAATCTAGTGGTAGATTCACTTCATTTTCTTACTAAACCTTCCTCATATCCACACTAATCCTAAAAACCCTAACCTAAGTTAAAAAACACCTCTTTTGATGATCCACTTCATCCATAATTTGTTGTGTTTTGACATTGTTGAACTGAGTTTTATCCATTTGACACCACATTTTAAGACTTATCTCATAAACGTTTTGATGGGTACTGATCTTTCACTTTAGTAGTAAATGTGTAACTTTCAATGATAACAACGTGGATGCATCCTAAAAGATAATTTAATTCAAATGTATTATTTTAAGTGAAAATAAAAATTCAGATAACTTTTAAAGCATAACAATGTGTTTATTTAAACAAAACGCACAGGTGTGTCTATAATAATATAAAGCATCAGGGCGTTTAATTACTAACCGCAACGGTTTTCAATATTTAAAAAAAAATGTACATGATATCAATGCTCCAAAAATATTTAGGGAACTGGTGCTTTGAATAAACAAACACATTGGTGCATTATATTAATAAACACATCGATGTTTCAATAAACTTATAAAAAAACAGAACCTTTGTTTTTACAATTAAAAAATGAGAAGGAATTTATTTTTTGAAAATCTAATTTCATAAACTCCGTTAGATAATAAGTTGTTATTCACTAGTTCATTATTTATCCAAAATTTACAGGGTAGAGATTTTCAAGAGAGACATATCAGGGAGCACTGTGGAGTAGAAAAATACTTTGGAACAACAAAATTATTCAGAAGATCATAATTTGAAGGGTATGGTGATTCACTCAAAACCCTTTTCATAAAGTCCTTTAAATAATATTAAGTTATTCACTATTTCATTATTTTGCCAAAAATTTTAGGGGAGAGATTTTCAGGAGAGACATATCACGGAGCACTACGGAGCAACATAATACTTTGGAACAACAAAATTATGCAGAAGATCAAAATTTTAAGGGTATGGTAATTCACTCAAAACCCTTTTGGTGCAACAAAATTATCCAAAAGATCAAAATTTAAAAGGTTTTTTTATTCACTCATAACCCTGCATAGTAATAATTTAAATTTTCCTGTTGATTTTAATAATACAAATTTTAACCATTTGTAAACCTATTTAAATTTAATTAAAATAAAAAATAAAAATAAAAACTTCCATACTTACCTTAAACCCTTTAAAATTTCACTTCAGGCTTTAACTCCCTCTATAACTTCACATTTAGGTATTTTCATTTTAGGCATTTTAGATTTAATGGGTTTGTGTTTCTATATATAAGGCATTTGGCATGTGATGCAAGGGGACCATTTATTACATCGGATCCAAAACCTATCAGCCCTATCACGTTTAAAAAAAAAACAGTTTTTGGTTATCGGTGCACCAATTTGACTATAATGCATCGATGCACTGATTTGGATATAACACACTGGTGCGCTCACTGATAAAGTGCACCAAAAATGTTCTAACATAATTATAAAAAAAAAAATTCATCGGTGTGTAATTTTTTTCTGTTAATTTTTCGTTCATGGTATTTTTTTTGTTTTCATTTTTTACTCTAGGCATGTTACTATTATCGATACATATCACATCATTTTAATTTAAAGTTTTTTTTTTAATATTTTTTCCTGTCAGTGTGTTTCATGCATCGAACTCATTGGTGCTTTCATATTTTTAAAGTGCACTGGAAACCAATTTTTTTTTAACTAAAAATTATCTGATTTATTTATAAAATATATTTAATAGATTTTGTATTCAATGGTAAAGGTTAGATATTGACAAAAGAATGTGTGAGAATAGTTTAAGTAACAAAAAATATGCTCGACACAATGATAACATATTTGAAAAAGGAAAAAAGACAAGTTCTTTGTAAATTATATACAAAATTAATATGTTTGAAATATATATATGATCCAGGAGGATCTCAGTTGCCACCCACCTTGTTCAACAGGCTCAAAATTGTTTTTTGGCAACTTACTATTTTTAGCAGTCTTTTTGTTCCTGAACTTTTGGGGCCATTTTGAGGGCCTGAACAATGCTTTTTCACAATTGGGTACCTGGATGGTGGCCAATGCATATGAATTATCCCCCTAAATGAATATCCTCATCAATACCTTTCCAACGAGCTATTGTGCACCATAAACAGAGATGACATGCAAAAGTTACGACCCTGAGAAGTTGATGTACTAACTTACCCCAAAGAGGCCCACATGAATTTTAATGGTTCATATCCTAGGGTTAGGTTTTTGGATGTCTAGTGATTTATAATTCATGTTTATTATAAAAAGGCCTTCAAAGCCTCAGTGTACTCAACTTCTTGCCAATGAGCGTAGCCGTCACATCTCTTCTCAGAGATAAGTTGCCACCATTCTAACAAGCTTGATTTTAGTATGCATTTTATAGTTTTTAGTATATTTCTTATTTAATAGAAACCACATTTTATTGTATATCTATTATTGTTCACTATGTCTCTGTGTTAATACTATAAATATGTGGTTTCATTTCAATCCTCTCATAAATCTTGATCAGTCGTATCAGAGTGGTTTGCTTCTTATCGTTTTTTTTAATGCATGTCCCCAACACAGTCAAGGTATAGAGAGTTGGGTCTAGAGATTCTCTCTCTTGAGTAAAACTACTTTCGCACATCCAAGAAACTGTCCATGGTGGGAGAAAAGAAATACAACATGACAAGATATTCTTTCAAAATGATGTTGGAGGAAGCCCTTGAGCGACAGAGGAATGAGATGATGGACAACTTTGCACAAATTCTTCGATGGCTTCCAACAAGAGATAGATCCACCTAAAGAAGAGGCACCACCCCCTTAAAGGTACATATCAATTTTTATATTCCTATATTCGAAGGTCAAACAGATGCCGATGTCATAGATAAATGGTTCAAAATTCTTGTGCTTTCATATTATTAAAGCCACTCAAAACCAATTTTTTTAACTAAACATTATGTGATTTATTTATAAAATATATTTAATATCTTTTGTATTGAATGGTACAGGTTATATACTGACAAATAAATGTGTGAGAATAGTTCAAGTAACAAAACTTATGATCAACACAACGATAACACATTCAAAAAATAAAAAAATCCAAGTTCTTTGTAAATTCTATACAAAATTAATATGTTTGAACTATATGTATGATCGAGGAGGATATCGGTGGCCACACACCTTGTCCAACTAGCTCAAAACATGTTTTTGGCAACTTACTATTTTTGACAATTTTTCTTTTGCTGGACTTTTGGGGCCATTTTTAGGGCCTAAACAACGCGCTTTCTCGATCGGGCACCTAAATGATGGAAAAAACATATGATTAATCCCCCTAAATTAAGTTCCTCATCCATCCTACCAGCAACATGCATCCTAGTGAACCTAATGAGCCAGAGGAAGCTGAGCACCTCTTTCATTCAGAGATGTGGGTAAAAGGCACTTTGTTGCAATTCATTGTTGATAGTGGTGGCAAGAAGAATCTAATCTCAGCAGAGGTCATCAAATGGCTAGCCCTGCTGACAACTCCACACCCTCTGCCATACACCATCGTATATATCCATCAATGAAGTGATCTTTTCATTAGCCAATAGTACCTCCCGTCGTATGGCATCAAGCCATTCAAAGATGAGATATTGTGTAATCTTACTCCCCTTAAATTTTTTTATGTTCTTTTGGGCCAACCTTATTTATGGAAACATCATGCTATATATGAGTCTATGCCTCACAGTTTTATTATTACTTTGAACAAGAAATTGTACAGGATACCCAAGGTAGTTCCACCTTGTTCTATTTCTTTGATCTATGTCAAGCAATGTAGGAAGGTCATTTCTTAGACTGAGAAGTTTGTCTTCTTCATGAGTCGCTCTCATAGTAAGAGAAAGGATGCAACCACATCCATGGCCTCCATAATCGACCTCTCTATGCCACAAAGGTAAGTGGATAATGTCATGGAAGAATATAAAGACATCTTCTCATCACCTACTGGGGTAACTCTGCACTGTCAGGTCAAGCATCCCATCAATCTGACCCCCGATGCACCACTACCCAATGGGACATTATATCACTCCTCTCTACTAGAAAATGAGGAGATCAAGTGTCAAATCCAAGAACGTGTCCACAAGAGGAACATATGACCCAAATCATCCCCTTGTGGAATCCCAATCATATTGGTGTAGAAGAAAGATGGGACTTGGAAACTCTGCATTGATTATCGGGACCTAAATAAAATCACAGTCAGGAACTGGTACCCAATTTCCCAAATAGAAGATCTCCTTGATCAAATCAAGGGGGGAAAATATTTCAGTAAGATTGATCTAAAGTCTGGATACCATTAGGTCCTAATAGAACCGACATATGTATGGAAAATTGCCTTCAAGTCGAATGAAGGTATTTTTCAATGGTTGGTCATGCCCTTTAGTTTGACAAATTTCCCATCAACTTTCATGAGAATGATCGATGATATCTTGTGACCTTTCACTAATTTTTTAGTGGTGGTGTTTCTGGATGACATCCTCGTCTACATCAATACTTGGGCATTACACTTGCAACATCTTTAGCAGGTTATGCACACTCTGCAACAACACGAGCTATATGCCAACCTGGAAAAATGCTCCTTTGACATGGAAAGGATCCAATACCTAGGATACATTGTTGATGCACATGGTGTGCATGTTGATTCATCCAAGATCCAAGTCATATGTGACTAGCCTTCCCCAACCAATATCACTCAAATTTAGAGCTTCTTCGGCCTTTCCAATTTCTATCGAAGGTTCATGTTGGGATTCACCCATATTTCATGGGCCCTCGGCCAAATAACCATAGGTGGTGGTAAGGAAAAATTTGTCTGGGGCATGTCTCAACAAAAAGAATTCGATGATCTTAAGCAATGCTTGTGCTCCACCCCAGTGCTTTCACTATGTGACCTACAACAACCCTTTGAGATTGAGATAGATGCTTCAGACTATGATGTGGGTACAATCATAACTCAACACAAAAACCCCATGGCCTACAAAGAAATGTTTTCCATTGTGTAGGCTTGCCACTAGTAGATACATTACATTATCGTGAAGGAGAAATCCATCCACACTGATCATAATCGACTATAGTTGATGCAAACACAAGAAAAATTGTAGAATGACCATTATCAGAAGTGGTCCACATGTTTGCAGCAGTTCCACCTCAACATCAATTATAAAACAAGAAGTACCAACCGAGTCACTGATTTCCTCAACCAACCTCCAGTCACGAAACTCACCACAGTGCTCGATTCTTATGGGTGCAAGACCTCTGGACGAACCCACCTCTATGAGACAGATCCCGACTTCCCCAACACCTACCATTTATTGGGCGCAAAAACAATTGTCACCAATTTCCATTTTTAGGATGGGATGTTGTGCCATCTAGGCCATCTATGCATTCCATCAAGAGATCTAGAAAAGATGATTTGGAAATCCCACTAGAGTCAGGTGGAAATACACTTTGGCATGGAAAAGAAAATGGCAGTGTTGCAATGACATTTCTACTGGATGACACTTCAATAGGATGTCAACAAGTATATTTGGTCCTATACTACCTATGTTATTGCCAAACTGACCACTAATAAACAATGCATGTACACTCCTCTTCCTACTCCTGACAGGCCCTAGGAATCCATCATAATGGACTACATTTTGGGCCTTTTTTCCACCATGTGGGGAAATGAATGTTCTTTTGTAGTTGTTGATCACTTTTACAATATGATGATTCTAGCCACCTACAAGAAGAGCATCATAGTGGATGCCACTACCAAGCTCTTCTTGGAAAGAGTGTCTATACACTTTAGGATCCCACAAACCAATATATTAGATAAGGTAAACCACTTCCTCAACACATTATGGTCGAGCCTATGGTCATTGTTGGACACCAAGATCACCAATTCCACTGCGTTCCACCCCCAGACAGATGGACAAACTAAGGTCGTCAACTGTATAATCGTGCACATCCTGCACATATACAGTTCCAAGCACCCCACACCTGGGATGAGAGTCTTCCCTATGTTCATATTATCTATAACAAATCCATACATAGCTCAATGGACCACAGCTCCTTTCAGGTGGGGTTGGGATTTCAACCATTGGGTCCTGTGGATGTTGCACTACCCCTTGCGGTGATTCAGATTATTTTTGGAATGAAATGAAAGAAGATATATTACAATGAGATACACACAAATATTGCGAGAAACAAATAAATACAACAATACATGATTTTTATTAATGAAATAAATGTACAGAGACTTCAAAAATACAGAGTGAATGAACTCGATAGAATGGTGGCATCTTATCTCTGAGAGGAGATGTTACAGCTACACTCATTCACTACAAGATGATTACAATGAGGATCTGAAGGAATTTTTATAATAAACATGAATGCCAAAACCCTAGACATCCCAAAACCTAACCCTATTAGATGAAGCGCAAAAAATCATGTGGGCCTCGTTGGGGTAAGTTAGTACATCAACTTCCTGTGGTTGTAACTTTTGCATATGATCTCCATTTTAGGCATGTGATAAAAGGTTGGATATTTCGTTTCGAGAAGTACACATTATGTTGTAAAACTATGACTTTGTCAATATTTTGACCGTGGCAAGCCCAACAAACATTGTTTAGGGCCTCAAAATGGCCCCAAAAGTACAAAAAGATGCACTGAAATGGAAATTGCCAAAATTGGAATAGGTGGGCAACCATAAATATCCACCTGGATTCTATTTAGGGCTTCCAGACAACTCTTGAAGCACAAAACCCAGAATTATAAAGAGATGCCACCATTACAGAGGAACCTGCTCAAATACAAATTGTCAAGATGAGATAAGTGGAATTTGGAATAGGTGGGTGGCCACCAATATACACCTAGATCAGTCCTCCCCCCTTAGGAAGTAATGGCCTCCATTGATTTCATTTCCTGGGGAAAAGGGAAAGCATTTGTTGAATCTGAATCTTGGTGAGATTCTTTCCTTGCTAGAGAATTTGTGTTGCTTGATCTGTGAAAGAATGTTACGAACTTGTTGTTGGAGGGATTGAATCTATTCCACCAACCTGTTCTATCTTGGCCTTAAGGGGCATTTTGTAGGAACCATCATAGGTAAAGACAAAATATATTCTTTCCCTTCTACAATCTTCTCATGTTGGATAGAAGGTGATGAGGTTGTAGTGGCCTTTTGTTCATCCTTTGAACATATTGTGAAGAGGTTGAATTTAGCAGTATGAGAGATTACCTTGTGGCACTTTTTTGGTGGAACAATATTTAGAACTATCTCTAGTATCCTTTAGAGATGACCCCCAGAGTAATAATGATATTGGGAAGCGGCGTGACTTCCACAAAATCCCCTAGCACAACACTGATTAATGTTGTTCAAAACAGTCATTGGTGGCCTAGATTAAACATAAGGAGCCAAACCCTGATTAAAATTTTGATCTAGAAAATAATGTAAAAAGGAAGATCATCGATGCATACCCCACTACTATCGTCATGACCACAACAATTCACCCCGAAGAAACAGTATATCTTGAAGATGGGGAGTGTCTCTTCCATTCACAAATGTGGTTGAAAGGGACCCCGATGCATTTCATTGTTGATAGTGGAATCCATAAGAACCTCATCTCAGCTAAGGCAATCAAACAGTTGGGGTATTGACAACACCACACCCACATCCTTACAACATCGGGTGGCTTCACCAGGGATGAGATCTTCGTGTAGACACTCAGGAAGACTCGTCACATGCTCCAACTAGAAATGACAAAGACACTTATTTCATTGATAAGATCCAGCACAACCTCCAATAGTTTGAGGATATTTTATATAATCCCAATGCCAGGTACACACATTACCATGATCAACACTGGGTGCCACACCCATTTCAGATGAGAGACAAAATTTTGTTGAAATTTCATAAGAAACTCCTTACAGGGCCTCATCAAAAGCTTCATACACTCCGTTATGGACCCTAAACCATCACCAAGGTTGTGGGTGACAATGCACTTGAGCTCAACCTTCCCCTATCCCTTTCCTTGCAACCAATATTCAATGTCGGCCTCCTTCAGTGTTATTTTCCACCATTATTGGACACCTTAGAGATAACAGAACAATTGACACCAA
>JASDQU010033386.1:6182-22021 GCA_032191745.1 Picea mariana | reverse complement strand
TCTATGTGTTTTTGGTATTGTTCTTTTTTTTTTTCCTAAAGAAAGTTAGTTGTCTTGACTTTGATCCCTTCTCTTGACTTGTTTTTTTTCTTGTTGATTTTTATGATTTAACAATAAATATTTTATGTTATAAAATATTATTTGTTTAAATTATTTAATTATTTAATTGTGTGGCTATGACCCCTTTGGGATAGTTCTTCTTGGTCTTTTCCATATTGCTGGAGATCTCTTCTTAGTTATTGTTTGGGGATTTTCGTTCTACTTGTTGGTGTCACCCTCCTCATTTTTTTGCTGGTTTTGACCTCTATATATCCTTGATAATTCCACCTTGTGTATGTTTCCGTTCTCTTTTATTGTTGGTGCCACCTGTGTATGTTGTTTGTTATCCTATTGATATTTTACCCTAAAAGTTCTTCTTGGCATTTTGTTCCATGTGTCATGATGAGATCTGCCCTGAGGGTTTGATCAATGATCCCTTGAAGATTTGTCTGAGCATATATCTAAGAGTATAGAAACAACATATCATGTAATATTGTTTCTTGTTTTAGTTTTAATTAAATGTTTTATCAGTGATTGTTTTTGTCAATGATTGTAAAAAATATACTTTTTTTAGTTTTTTCAATATATGTTTGTGATAATCTAAAGTTGTTATAAATGCTTAAATGCTTGTGTTATAAATTTAATATTTCCATTTAATGTTTCTATAACTTATGAACTTTCATATTCATGAATTTTCAAAGGAAAGATATTGAGGCAAGATGTTGAGACAGGAGTCTCCAAACTTTCCTCACAAATGCTCTAGGCTATCTCAAGAAGGAAGAAGAGGAACCCCTTCTTCGACTAAGACTTTGAGTGACTAACGAGAAATCTAGTCAAAGGAGGAGATTATCAAACGAGTCTGTGAATAGATAATCTCGAGAATCTTCTCAAATAAGTGCTATGGATGCAACCTTCTTAGATATGTTGCACATGGATACTCCTACACCTGAGAATGTAGGGAATACATCAGGATAAGAAAATGTTTTTGGTAATTTTATTTGATTTTGTATTTTTGTGTATTTATGTTGATGTTATATATTTGTGTGTCTATGTGTGTGTGTGTTTTGTGTGTGTGTTNAAAGGTGGATTTAGGAGATGTTATCAAGAAACAAAAGATTCCATGACTACGTCCACCTATCCTTCGGATGTTGGTGATGAGCTTCCCTGGGAAGAGATTACTAAAGCAATGACCCTTGAATGGTGCTCAGGTGTTAAAAACAGGTTGGAAAATTATTCGAGGAGCTTGGATCTCCTTCGGGAGAGTAAAACAATCTCGGATATTGTTTTGCATTCATTACAAAACTTTATGGATGCATATCAAAAGATGGGGCCAACGATTGACATTTTTATCGATTTGATGAGAAGACGAAAGTCTGAGGTGATGGTCCCTGACAAATGGGACGTAGTAAAAAATAAAGTTTCAAAATAAAACACAATTTCTATGTTTAATTTCAAATATGGGCCAAAGAAAAAGATGTTGAAGGTGCAATATTTTAAGCACCCCAACATAGCAGGACATCTTTATAACATATTTTTGACAGCATATGAGAAATTGGCGTGGAATGATGAGGTTCCACATTATTTTTCTAGACATTTTTATGCAGAGTTTTTCATGAACATGCACCCTGATTATACTAGCCTATCGTCTGATTATTATGGGGCTATTAAAGGACAGACATATGATCGGAAAGGGGCATATCGAAATGCAACATTACAGAGGTCTCCACGACCTTTAGTATCTCTCCCAACAGGGGAATTTTCCTCACATTCAGAGTTGTGAGCTTCATTAGAGGTTGGCAAAGAGTCTAGGAATGTAATCAGGAAAAATTTGGAAATGATTTTTTATGGTGTTGATGTTGGTTTGAACCGTCAGTGAGCGGAAGCCAATTCTCGAGCTATTTTTGTTTATAAAACATATGAGGATTTAGATACCATGTCAGTAGAAAATCTTAAGGAGTATGCAAAATTTTTCCATAATGGTTGGAAGGAGGTCATTTAGAATGATGAACCGAACAACGGATTGGTATGTGTTCTAGTTAGTAAATTTTTTATGCATTTGAGGACAGTTTACTTCTGGTTCTAGATATAGATACATATCATTGTATCTATAGAAATAATTGATTTGTTATTGTCATTAATTGCAATTTGGAGATATGTTAAATGAATCTCCAGTAAACAATGGACTTGATTCCACGAGTTTAAATTTGGATGGATTGAATCAGGTATGTGTTTTATAATATCCACATATGAGCACTTTAGTTTTTCAATATCCAATCTTTTGAATAAGATCAACAACATGACATTTATGATTTTGTAAAAATGTGAACACGTTGAATCCTAGATTTAGTTCTTAGTTGTGTTGTTCACATATCTCTATTCCATCTCCTACTATTTGAGCAGGCTTGTCCCAATTCTCATTGGGAGAGTTTGAAGAGGGTGGGAGTTCACAGGTATCATTGCATGTTGAAAAAAAATTTAGTTATATTTTAAAATTGAATATTGTCATTTAAATTATTAATTTAAAATAAGAATGTCTTAAACAATATTTAATTTATTGAATCTTAGGGTATGGTGGCTATAATTTATTGATATTCAGGTTGGCACATCATAGGCATTACATGTTTCAAAATTTAAAACTACAATTTAATGTGTTAAAATCATTTAAATTTAATTTTCAAATTTTCAAATTTGAAATGTGTTCTATAGAGCAATGTGAAGAACATAGTGTTTGAGAGTGTGCTTGAACAAAAGTGGAAAAGAGAGTGTGAGAGATTGGGATTGAGGAGGATGCATCAATACCTTGGAATGATGCATCTATTCATGATGATTCATAAATGTATGTTCATTGCACATTAGTGAGTTTTAATTTGTTTTTACGTTTGGATTTTATATAAAAGTGTTCAAGTTTACTTTTGTTGAATAAGCTTATATTTTTTACTTTTTTCAATTTTTTGTTTTCTCAAATTTTTAGTTTAACCTTTCCTATTCATAGGATTACTAAACTAGTGTCTATATAACTTTTCAATGCTTTGATCAATTATTTTGAAATATATAAAACCCCTATATAAGCTTATCGTTGTCTAAAATGGTACATTCAATCTTAATTATGTTTATATCATGATGAAGACATAATTTTGAACTTGAACATTTGATTATTTGAGAACAGACTCTATCCCACATCAGAAAAGGGGAAGTTTCTAAATTTTCTTCGTTTTCATTCATTGCCTTCTTGTCCAAGAATGGCGTAGTATGGACATTTGTGTTTTTTGCATATAACAAAGTGAATTCCTTCTTGCGAGGGTATTATCAAACTCTTAACTAAATTGGTTACTAACCACGAAAACCAACATTCAAATAAATTTACAAATAAGCTATGTACGTGCATGATCTCACTTATGTTTAGATTATGACGAATGAATATTTAAAAGAGAATTTGATTATATGTAATATGAATACATCCCAAAAATGAAAGATTTAAATGGTTTTTGAAGAATGATTTAATATATGTGTATATTGTGTTTTCTTCATGTACATGAAAGATTATATGAGAACATCTATTTCATCGTAGAAAGAGGAGATAAGTATTTTCTAGAAGAATAGTTTTTAAAATGGAGTTTTGTGAACTTTTATAGATAGAAGTAATTTCTTGGAAGAATGTCTTAATATGGAGATTTATGAGTCATTTAATTTGAAAGGGAATTTGAAGGCATTAGATTATATGAGAACATCTATTCTACTGCAGAAGAGGACATAAGTATTTTACTAGTAAGGACATAAGTATTTTACTTCTGAGTAAATAAGGTCACCTGGCATGAGAATTTCACTTCAAGTATCTGAGACTTTATCCACAAGGAGATAAATATTTTATTGGAAGAATGACTTAATATGGAGATTTGTGAACTTTCTGCATACACAACTATATTTATTTTCAGAGTATTATCTAACTCTGAACACAAAAATTGGTTACCAAGAACACAATTTTTCTCTTTAATTTTTTTTATGATTTTAGATAAGATTTTACATTGTTTAGATAATGTATGATTAATGTGGAGAGTAACTATTTTGGAAGTTTTGGAACTTTATGATGGAAGTTTGGTTTAAAAAAAGTGCCAAAAAAGTGTAATAAAAAAAGAGCGATAATCTTAAATCTTTAGAACTCTGGTTGGGTATGTTATTATTTCTTATTGTTTATTTAATATTTAATTAAAGTATATATGCTAATATGTGTTATTTGTTTTTTTTTTATTTTTTTTATTGTTACAATGTTTACATTATATTTGGTGGAAATGAGTATGTTGGAGGATGAGACATAACTCTTTTGGTATCTATGTCAATTTTTATTTAATCACAACTTGTTTTATTTATCTAAAATGGTACATGTGTACATTTTATTTTAAATTTGTAGATATATTTTATTGTAAATATTTAAATTTTGAGTTCGACGAATGTTTTCTTTTGCAGGTATGAAGTGATCTATTTGAAAGAGATGACTTAGAGTCCAGAATTTTGGAGTTAAATTTCTTAGTTTTTGTTATCATCCTAAAATGGATGTGGAACCTATGTATTTGGCAGTGTAACTATTCACACACACACACACACACACACACACACACATTTGATATTTTTGGAACTCAAAATATCAATTTATTGTCTCATCTTTGATTTCTCTTATATTGTTTATGATGGTGAAATATATTGTTTATGATGGTGAAATATATTGTTTATTAATTAATAAATAGTCAATAACTTATAATTTGAATTTTTATGATGGTGAAAGGATAAGATTTTGCTGAAAACCACCTATTTTGGTTTCCCTTTTGTGGTAGAACATGTGGCTAATAGGTGACATTGTGTAGATATAAGAAGTTATTAATATAAGGATCCTACTTTATTTACAAAAAAAAGAGGTTAATTTATGTTTTATGATACTGTGCTAAAATTAAAAATGTTTTATTTAATTTTATTTATAAAAATTGTTGTATAAACATCATTATACTATGTGAAGTAGAGTTGATTTTGTATACAGTGGAGTTAATTGTGTAGTGATGGGAGATCTGGGTAGTTATCAAATTATAGTTTCTAACTTATAATTTAAATGTTTTTTGGTTTGTACTATGTGAAGTAGAGTTGATTTTGTATACAATGGAGTTGATTCTATAGTGATGGGAGATCTGGGTAGATATCAAATTATAGTTTCTAACTTGTAATTTAATTTTTTTTTATTTGGAAAAATGGTTGAAAATAGTCAAAGATGAGGGTTGAGGACTAGAGGGTTGCTCAAGTTAGGTTTCAGACTTCTCAATTGCTTCCTATTAATAATATCAGAATGGAAAAAACAACAAGCAATATTGTATATTAAAAATATATGTGAGTTTCTTATGAGAGAGTGAAAGCATAAAAAGAAAGTCTGAGTCCATGGTGATGAAAAATTAGTATTAGACTATCGAGGTATAAGCTATCTTTTATTGGGTGATGTGGGTTTTATTCCATTCCATTCAAGCGATAATCAATTTTATTTAACAATGAAAATTGTAAATTTAAGCATATTGATCATTACATCAGTCTAGGCCCTTCCTTTATTTTGATAGGGCGTAGACTCCTATCAATCCAAAATTTAGTAAAAACTATGAACTCAAAATTTAAATTTCACAATGAAATGACAGTACAAAACTAAACAGGTTATGTTCATCCTTGGTTTCTTTATTGAAAATTCACAATGAAATGACAGTCCAACACTAAACTGGTTATGTTAGTCTTTGGTTTCTTTTCGAGCTTTCAATATATTTATTCAGGAAAATGTGAAATAAAAATATGTATACTTTGAAATAAAAATTAAAATAAAAATATGATTTAGAACCTATTTTAATATGTAAAATTAAAATATACTTTAATATAATCAAGTGATTTTCATTAAAATTTATATTGATATAAATTGATTATGTATCGAAAATGGTAGAAAATGGTTGATGGAAATTATCAATCCTATGCACAATGGAAGTATTTACTAATGCCATTAATATGATACCTACCATTAATGAAAGTATTCACTATACCATTAATGGAAGTATTCACTATGACAATCCAACACTAAACCGGTTATGTTAGTTTTTGGTTTCTTTTCAATCTTTCAATATATTTATTCAAGAAAATGTGAAATAAAAATATGTACTTTGAAATAAAAATTGAAATAAAAACATGATTTAGAACCTATTTTAATATGTAAAATTAAAACCCCGGATGGGGTACCACCTAGCACAGAGGGGCCACGTGGTACAACGCTTGGTCGGGCCTTAAATACAGGCCACCGACCCCCATCCCCTCACCATTAAGGATGGGGGTAAGCTGGTTCATCCAGGCCGAAGAGCCAAGACTTCTCGCACGCGTGATGGGAACAGAACCACATAGCACTCAACGGACTACCTTAATGGCAGATCTGGTCACTTTACTCCTCATGAATTTACTCGATTTCAGAGAGGAAGAGGCTCATTTGGAGCTAAAGCTGCAGCATTAGAGCATCCTTGAGCTCTGGTGCGACTGGAATGGTCTAACTGTTGCCAGAGCCACTGCTTGGCACCTCTAAATGCTAAGGGAACGAGGCAAGCCCCATAGGGGGGCTACCTGGTATGCTTCGGCTGCGCACAGAAAGAGACAACAAAACTTTGAGCGGGCACTGTCCATGGCAAGGATGCAGCTTGTCTGAAAACACAGAAGACCTAAGATGCCTCCCATGGTCTATATTGAAGAAATTATTCTGGATGAACCCATTCAAGTCCCCCCAGCACACCTGATTTTCACAATACAAGACAATTGGAACCCGCCGACATGTTTTCCCGAGGAAACTACCCAGTGGGCCGTCAAGGAACATCACAGCTCCAACAAAAGAGAAGTCCAATTGGACGATTTCCCCCCCTGCTATATCATAGAAGAAATTTTGGTAGAGATGGATGCAAAATCGACCGCAGGAGCAGTCGAGATCCCTCCAATAGAAGCCCTGGAACGAAATGATGTAGCCGAGGCCGAGGCAATTGGTATGGAAGGCGAGGTGTTAGGGGCTAGTTTGGATAGGGAGGGTGGCACAGCTCCTATTCCACACCCTCTGTCTGTCATGCAAGAGGAAGGGCGTGGCCACCTACCACTACTCCACCTGGACCACTTGAAGTTAATCTTTGAACTACGGAGCTTGGTGGAGGACCTAATCCACCGCACCAGTCTAGTAAGCCAACGAGTAGACCTGCTCTATGAGGCCTACTCCAATACACCGCCAGGACAGTGTTTACCAACATGTGTACAGGCCTTCATGCTAATAGCCACCGAGGATGGTGAGGGCGGCATGGATGAAGGTGAGGCTACCGAGTAAAATGTCATAATTAATAGTTTTAGTCTTTTTCTCTGTTTTCCTCAGACTAGGCATGGCTAAACGCCATTATTTTGTAACTCTAAGACTCAAAGATTTTTATTAGACTAATGGCTGCCAGTTGTCTTGGTTTCCTTCAGGCAAGACAAATGGCAGCGAATCTATCTTCCTCATAGATTGCATAGATAGCCAGCTGTCTCGATTTCCGCTTACATGGTGAGACAGTTGGCAGACATAGTGTTTATGGTTTAACCTTTTTTTGGAAAGTTAATACAACAGGCTCTGCTCTTTTTTACTTAAATATATATATATATATATATGTAAAATTAAAACATACTTTAATATACGTAAACGATTTTCATTAAAATTTATATTGATATAAATTGTTTATGTATCAAAAATGGTAGAAAATGGTTGATGGAAATTATCAATCCTCTGCACATTGGAAGTACTCAATAATGCCATTAATATGACACATACCATTAATGGAAGTATTCACTAGTGCTATTAATTTTTAATTAGGATGTTAATTACACACTACCTTGAATTTTGAATATACTCCAAATTCAATTAAAAAAATGAAAATCTAAATGCAACAAACCAAGCCTTAGTAGATGACCTGTTATTTTTTATTTTTGTTATCATGTCACAAAATCAAATTCGTTTTCAACTTAATTTTTTTTCAATCAAACTTAATGAAAATTATGTTTAATGTGTAGAATATAAGTAGTGTTAGGTTCATCATACACATTTTTCAAGTAGTTCATAATTTCAATTTTGTTTTCAATTTGCTTCAAGATATTGAAATCTAAATGCACAAATTTAAAAATTTAATATAATATCAACACTTTTGGAATCAAAATTCATAATTTCATAATTAAAATTGATACTTTTTAAGATGTCTTTAAAATTTTTAATTAGGATGTTAATCATATGTATTACCTTGAATTCTTTAATTAGGATGTTATTCATACTTTTTAAGATGTCTTTAAAGTTTTTCTAAGCCATCAATACTCCCTTATAATGACATGGAAATGGGTCCTAGTTTTGATATGAAGTTATCCTCTTCATATGAAAAAGAATTGAACAATCATTGCAAATAATGAACACAGACCTATATGTAGTTAATTGGTTACATGCATTAAAGGATTTGTGTATACGATCTAGATAATTTGTAGGATTAAAGTATAATCATCCAAAGTATAGGTCATTTTAGGTTCCCTAGATACAATCTATAGGTTCTGCCCTGAAATTGTAAATAAGGCTTGGTAAACTTTATAATTCATAAAAAATATAACTTTTCTTAATTGAATGGACCATGAAAGTAAACTAAACTCGAAATGATTCTAGAATCCTAGATATTCATAAATACACATACTTTCAATGTAAAATATAAAATTTTGGAATGTACATGTGACTTGTTTAAATAAATCGTAATGGTATGTCATCTTCAGTTATTTGTTCCCGATCGACTTTGGACATTTTCCATTTTCTAACTTTTGTTTTTTTTCTTGATTGAACTTCTATTAACTTTATGCGCGCTGCACATACCAAATGACTATATTGACAATTTATGACATTTCACTGATAGTCTTGAAAGTGAACATGCGTATCAGTTTAATGGGTTTTTTGAAAAAAATATCATTTCAATACGATGGATCCTCTTTCATATATAAAACCATTATAATCAAAATCTTCTATTAACCTCAACTTTTGTTTTGTGCATTGAATTAAATAATATTTCATGGTTTCACTGTTGTCTACAGGTGCAACCACAACAAAGACATTTCCTGCAAATAATTCGATATGTTGGACAACAAGTAGTTTGTGTTAGATTGTCACACAAGTACATCTACAAGTTGTTTGAAAAAAATTGAACATAAAAATTACCTTCTCTAACAAGATCAGAAACTCTATCGCCATCAACTGACACTATAATTTCATTTGATTCCATCTCCTCCGATATTGCAAGTGGCATTTTCCATTTTATATTAAGTTCGGTATGTCTCCGAGATTTAACATATTCTGCATTTTCGTTTTCGCAAATCTCTATGGATTTTGTGTCCTCTATGCAAACTGAACAAAAGCAAGACTCATTTCTTCTATCAAATGAAAATGCATTTTGATAGTGTTTTGTTTTAACTGAATGAATTTTTTGTGTCCCATGTATTGTAACGAATTCATATGGGATTGATATATTGACATCTTGGATTCCAACATACCAAAAAAACCTGCACAAGACAAGAACTCGTTAACTTGAAATCTCTCAAGAAAATGATTGAAGATTGAATATAAATTTGAACATGTGTATATAAATATCATGTGTACATGTGTAACATGTATATATAGACACACCTACGCACATCCCTTGACGGATTATTTTCATGGCTTAGCGTCATTTTTCACCATTCAAAAACTTGATCAGCGGATTCAAATTGAACAGCATGAGGGTTCATTTCATACCTTCAAAGTGCTCGTTTTACACATGCCCCTGCACCGTTGTGCTCTCCTTTTCCATGACTAGTCTCAAAAAAATTCCAACAATGTGTAATGTTTGATTTTTAATGAAGACGACACAACCAATAGAATGATCGTGAAGATTTGAACTGGACTGCACACCCATATGACCATATCAAATTTTGATCGAATATGATCCTGCGTTATTTCAATGAATCATAAAATTTATTAAAACAATGTTGTACATAATGTGTGTCGTGTGCTCGATCATCACTTATATAAAAGTGATATTCTTTAATAACATGTCGATTGTCATTGGTGCTTTCTATATTATCAAGACTCCATTGAGCATGTCTACATAGAACGTGGACAAATATAGTGACATGATCAGAATGATAATATTCACTCTGTATTTATTTTTGTGCAACGAATGTGTAATTATATGCAAAATTAACTAGAGACAAAATTGTTCCTGGTGGAAACACTTCATAGGATTGTTTGAATTGTAGGTCTTGACATCAAGCTCTATGTCAATTCTTGGTGTATTTATAAATTTCTTCCTCAAACTTCTTCAAAAAATCTATCACACAGATTTTATCTACTTTCAAATCAATCCTTTTGGAAATAACATTTGAAGAATGCGGAGCCGTGTTGTTTATATATTCATATCTCTTCCAATTGAGTGTTATAATAGAAAATGATTGATCATTCATATCAATAGGATAATTTGAGTGAAACAAACTTAGATTTCCACAACGATCACATTTCTTTCCACCAACACATTTTTTTTGGTAAAATAATTCATCACCTTCTCTTTCACATAGAATTTCATATACAAAAGCACAAAGTGTGGAAGGAGGAGGTGAACTTGGCCATAAAGTTTTAATAAAATAAAAAAAAGTGTCACAAACTCAAATTCCACATGATAACGACAACGACAAGTGTCATGAACAATGATGGGTCCAACAAACCATGGTTTTTTTTGCACAAATGTATTGATGGAAATTTTAACTTCTTTGTGATCTTATTTGAACTTATTGATCAATTATATTTGTGTCATTGGAAATATATGTTTTGGATGTTCCTCATATTTTTTTCATGTTATTATTCATCGCAACACATCCCTTGTATGTCGTGAAACACAAGATTCTGTCAACCAACAATTACGGGCCAATTCTTTAACATTTTCTGCATGTCTATCTTTGTAGGGTTGTCTAGAAATCATTGTCCAACAAGCAAGTTCATCATTTGCATCTATTTGAAATTGAAATTTTCTATGTTTGCACAATGTTTTTCTTGACGTTCCCATCGTTTTTTCCATGTGTCGTGTCAAACGATCCTTTATATTTCTAGATGAAAGAATTGTTGTTTGTATCACTCTACATGCAATGCTGACATATTTTTTTCAAGATTTTCCAAAAGATTTTAATACACTAGTTATATTGTCAAGGATATTTTGTTTCACCTTTGTATCTTTTGTCAAATTTTGAATACCCAATGATGATGTATCTTATTTTAACTTTCTTGACTTTATTAGACAAAGTAAAAGTTGATCTTGTAATATTATTGATTCATCTTTGAAAAAAGTATTATACATATTCTTAATTCGCTATCTTATATAATGCTTAGCTTATTTCTTCCCAAATTTGTTAGTATCAAATTTTTCTAATATTTCATCATCAATGTTGATAGATTCTCATGCATATTTCAATTTAAAGTTTATATTAAAAAACAAAACCCGAACATAGATTCACTAAACTATATACAAGTGTTAATCTTGTATTATCTAAATGTATGTGCATACCTATAGGTGATTTGTCTTCTTCTTCAATTTCGGTTTCAACGTCTTCATCGACGTTATGAGACAAATCTATTTATGTTTTTTGAAAAACATCAAATCGTAATTACAATCAATTATATTAAACAATATTTAAAAATTGAATTCTATATTTTTAATATAGACAATATGTGCATGCATACCTGGTTGGACTTCTTCTTGTTGAAAATCTCTATTTACATTATCATTGTTTCTTTCTTCAATATTTTCACGTTCTCATTTATTTATCCAATAATGATCTTTCCTTTGATCGTTATGGTGAGTTTCATATCGAGTGTGATCAGATTTTCTTTTACGAAAACTTCTGTTTCCCATGAGTATAGTTATTTGTAAACATTTTTAACAAAATCAACATTTCATAATAGTCCCAAAAAAAATTTATTGTCACAAAAATTATTAAAAAATAATATCAATAATTTTATGTTCAACAAAGGCTTCACCTTGAAAAAATGTTGAACATTTATCTTTCAATATATAAATTGTTATTCCAATAAAAACTTGAACATAAAAAAATAAAAAACAAAATTGCATTCAAAACATCAATTACCTTGTTCAACAAAAATGGATAAGATGATTTGAAACTTTGATTAGGTGCTCTAGAAAACCATGAAAAAAGTGAGTGAATTGTGTTAAATGTGTTTGGTCGAAAGCGTATTTATACGATTTGGTGCGAAGTGAAATGATATGATGTGTCTTTTCATTGTTTCTAACCGATGGAATTCTCTCACCCATCTTTTAGCCGAAAAATGTTTTTTTCGGTCGAAAAGCTAGGAAAACGTTTAATTTTAACAGATTTTGTTAGAATTACATTTGTTGTCCAAAAAACATTTCTTTCGGTCGAAAACTAGCGAATGGGATTGTTTGCAGGAACTAGAGAATTCCCTCTAGCTTACCTGAACTTTGGAGGTTGTGGACTCCTGCAAATACTCGGAATTTGGTTTTGAAAATGATACCAACATTTGCAAAATTGAATCTACTTTCAATGGATATAATTTGTTTTCATTTTCATTATTTTTTATCTAATTTTATTTAATTTAAAAAAAAAATCACTACATAATATTTTCAGCTAACATTATGATTCAGTGAAATGAAATATCCATATCTCTAAAAATACACAGTGAAAAATTTAGAAAACATTATATTCATAATCCTTAAACTATTCTTTTCAAAAGGGTGTTTTATAGTTTACTTTTAAGTAAAAATCAATATAGATACAAGGTGGGGGAAAACATGTGTTTAAAATCTACAAACATTTTCTGCCTGGTCAACTTCAAAAAATTCAAAAAATTAGAATGTTCATCTGTTAGATTCAAAATTATAGTCATAAGAAAATAGAGTCTATGTGGATTGTTGCAGTATATTTTGTTTGTTAAAAACAAAAGTTTAATAATAGATACATTGTTGGGGGAAGAAACAACTCATTATCATTTCTTTCATGTTTAAGGAACATACTGTTAAACAATTTTCAAATTGACATATCAAATCTCAATAAAACAATTTTGAAAAATAATCAGTGGAAAACTAACAAAATTATTCACAAGTTTTGTTTTTACTGTAAAGTGAAATTCTAAATAAAAAAATACTTTTATATACCGAAAGTTGAAGAACTTGTGAAAATATAGATTTGTTTCTCATAAAACAAGCAAAATAGACACCCACCTTCATGATTTCACCCCTTTACATTCCAATAGAGTGCATACTTATAGTCATATCACTTATACCCAAAATTGTTTATGCAAGCTATTTACAAGTCAACATAAATTACAAAAATAAAAGATTTTTGGAACATAATCCTTGATTTTGTTGAAAGTTGTTTGCCAAGTCATTTTAACTAAATGAGTCAATCCCAATCCTTCTTTGACGGATATTTAAAAGTCATAATTTTCTTATAAGAAATATCCACTTCAGTATAATTTTCATACGTTGGGGTACTTACAAATAAATTTATGATTTTCCATAAAAGGAAGAAGTCTTTGTCCAAAAGGTCAACAAATATTTAACCTTTGAACATTCCTATCATTCCTTTGAATTTACTTGTACACTCTCTAGTTTTAATCAAAATGTGTTGGTAATTTTGAAGAGAGAATAAATTTCCCTTTTTATCCCAACATTTTGATAAACCCTTTTGAACCATTTTCTTGTAAAGGCTAGAAAACCATTCAACATTTCTTTGTAAAGGAATTAATTTTTTCTGGGCTTATTGAATTAGGTTTCTTTTTATAAAACCTTTTCAATCTCCATGATCATGATGGTTTGATTTTTAATTCATTTTTTACTCAATTCCTAATTTGATTTGCAATTAAGTACCTTAATAATTTTGGTAGTTGTCTAAGGTATGTTTCCTAGCTCTTGGAAAGAAACTTTAACTTCTTTGTACACCTTCCTTGCCAAACCATATTCTTCATCCATTATTATGTTATAATCCAAAATTTTGGTGATTTCCTCAACAATTTTGTCCCAAAGCAAACTTCGATCTCCTATCAAATAGGATTTTCCTCCTAATTTAGTTTTCAACAACTCATAATCCTCTTGTATCTTAGCCTTAGCTTGCTAATAGATCTTAAGTTGTTTATCTCCTTTTACAATTTGATCTCTGAGAATTTGTATTTCATCATTTTGTTTAGACAATTCAATCCTGGATTTTTCCAAGTCAATTTCATTAAAATTTAGCTCACCTAAAGACCTAACTAGATCTTCTAATGAATCTGTAGATGCTGAAATTTGTGATGATGAAGATCCCTATTTCAAAATCTGAATTTGTTGTTCATATAATTTGATCCGTTCATTCATGTGAACCATTTGATTTAAAAGATGATCTTTTTCCCACTAGATCGCTTGTAGCTCTGGAGTCTGCACATGATCAAGATCATTCAAATGTAGCTTCTTCTTTAGTATAAGGATCTCATTATATTTTAAGCTCAGTATATATTGCATTGGATCCTCATCCTTAGAATTGTCTCTTAGCCTTAACAGTTTCTTCATCATATCATCAATCCTTATTTGCATTGTCATGGTAATTACCTTTTCTTGTCTCAATTATTCCTTCAATTGATTGTTTAAATTTTGTAATTTCTCCATACCAAGAGTCATTTGGATGACATCTCTATTCACAATTTATCATGTTTGTCTAAGCAAGTCCATCTTTTAAACTACATGAATTTGTTCAAGATTAACCAAAAAGTTTGTTGGTCTATAACTGTCAACACTTCTAAGTTTTGTGTAACATCCCGCTCTTGCACACACTGAGCGAACTTATTATTTGAAGACACTTGCTTGCAAGTGATCCAGATTATTATATTATTGGGCATTTGATTATGATTATGAGGCACTATGAATTGATGACATGTTATTTTTTTGTATTGACATCAACAAGTGCTATTGACTCAGTTTTATGAGCGTGCATGATTTTGGACCTCGAGGATGTAGAGGCATCGATGAAACCCCTTGGATTCTGGATCGAGTCAGGGAGTGGATTATTCGGGTTTGATTGTTGTATATATGACATTTGTGCATCTAATTAGATGATATGATTATATATATTATTTTTGACATGATTCATTGATGATGCAGGCTGATGATAGCTTGTCAACCAGATTCATATGTGGATTAAAGGGGCCACGCACGATAACCAAATACATTGAGGGAAAGGTGTGGACAACATCCCTGCCACAACCTACTAGCACTCCCGTTGTGGCTCGAACTGTAGATTAATGATCACCTAGTTCGAGAAGACCCGCGATGTTGTGAGGGCAGACTCTGACAGTCACTCACGATGATTCTAAGGGGTGCGCAATAAGACAGGGGCCTTATTCCTTAGAGGGCCTTATTCTCCCACAAGATCACCTGATGGAGTATTGACTCCAGGGGTTTTTGATGTCTACCAAGTCATTCAAGATGCGGGTGGCACCCTTGGAGCACGTACTATGTCCTAAAGGGCACGTCACACAAGTGAAACATAATGAGGCAAGTGGCACCCTTGGAGCACCTAGTGCTTCCTAAAGGGCACGTCGCGTTGTTAACTAATAAGTGAATAAAACTAGATGGCCTTAGAACGAATAATGTGATAAAAAATATTAAATCAATTTCCCTAATAAAATGTCGCCTAGCCTAGAAAAATAAAATCTAGGTCTAGGTGATACTTGTGGTAAAAGA
>JASDQU010033381.1:2581-15282 GCA_032191745.1 Picea mariana | reverse complement strand
CTTTGAAATCGCGACCGACGATTTCCCGAATCAACTGGGGCCGTTGATCAGAAAGGGGCACGTGGCGAAGGATCCTGAGGAGTCGGGATTCAGGGTTTGGCAAGGTATGTGACCTTGTGCACCAGGAACCGCGATTTCCCGAATCGCGATTTCCCGATAGCCGAGTGGAGGACAGGTGGCATTGGACTTCGGGGTTTTGACGTTCAGAGAATCGGGGTTCTCGACGTCAAAGAGTCATGCATCGCGGATTCGCGATCCGCGAAATCCCGAAGTGACGTGGCGTGTGGGACCGCGATCGCCGGTGGAGTATAGGTGGAAGCATATCGGAGTTCGGGGTTCGGGGATTCGCCGTGTAAGTGAATCACGACATTTCATGCGCCGATTTCCCGATAGGGAAATCTCCGATAGAGGGAAGTGTTGACCCGTTGACCATCGGGGATCGGGGTTTTGTTGTGTATGAGAATTGTGTTCGCGTGAATCGCGAACTCTCGAGTCGCGATATCCCGATTTCCGAAGAGGGAGATAGCTGAAGGAGCCTACTGTGGGTAGCTATAGGGCTGTGGACATATGGTAGCAGATCCTGTGGATCCGGGAGCTGAACCAAGAGAGCTAATGCGTAGGGAGCGCGTCGGAATTCGGGGAAACGCGAGTCTCAGGGGTGAATGAATCTTAATACTAGAAACCCCGAATCCTGATATAGAACCGGGGATTGGCATTTCGCTAATGCGAAGTTTATGAATATTTCTCATGTAAGGGAGATTAATCCCAAAATTTTTAAAATTATGATAATGGGTGTGTTACAAAAAATCTATATTGGGGAAGTTTGTTGGGTTTTTCCCCTTAGGGGGTTTTCCCAGGGTAAATCTTGTGTATGTTGTGAATGTTATTCTTTCAGTGATCCTTTATATGCAAACATTGTGCTAATGGTTCAATAAGTAAAAGAATGCTAAACTAGTTAACTACTTAAGTAAGAAAATCAACATTCCATCCATTTTTGCCCAAGAGAAAAGAGATAGCAAGTTGCCTAAAGAGGCTGAAATTTCAGTCCAAGAGCAATTTATCAAGTGATGAGTTATGTTTTTGTAACAAGTGACTTGCCTCATATTTATATGAGGAAAACCAAGCCCTAGTTTGTCCACTTTATAATTAAATCCATGATTTTAGGTCTAAAACCTAAGTTACAATGCTAAATTAACAAGACGTCTTGTTTTTTTCCCACATAGGCTACAAAATGATGGGACATTAGCCCATAAAATCTCTCTCCAAAGTGGCATGTCCAATAGAAAAGCATCCAAAGGCTAGGGCTTCAAGCTAGAAGAGTGCCACAATATCCCCAAATCAAGCAATAAAGTGGGGCTTTAAGCCCACAACATCACAAAATGTGCCAAACATGCCAAACATTCCATCAAAGATGAGACGTCATGCTTCCCAAGAGGGACGTTTGGGCATAGGAGGGTGATGTCATCCTTCCTTCATGGTTTCAAGCCTCTTTCAAGTGCTAAAGTGACCTTCCCAAGTGAAATGTTCATCTTTCAAGGCCTCCAATGAGTGGGGCGCTACATCCAACCAATGGGCTTCCAACCCATATGGAGGTCCAGGTGGCCTAGTTCCTCCATGAATAGTTTTCACCGAACAAGGTCCTGCAAAGATAAACAAGTACACCCTCCAAGGGTCCACAAGTCACATGTTTCACGCTAAGTAAGCCACATTTAATAAAATAACCACCCAAACATGTGCATTAAATCCCCCCTTTTCAAACTAAAAAACTGCTCAAAGATCTTATAATTTTTTCCAAATTTAAGTATGGGAGGGTTGTCATGGTGCCCTATTGGGTAGGCCAATCCCCATGTCAAGGAGTGTTTCCCAAGACATCCCTCTCTAAGTCATGTAGTGAATATGAGGTGTACGAGGGCATGACTTTTGGGCATGGGGTTCTTGATATATCAAGGGCTCATATTGTCTCATTTATGGGTGCCTTTATGGAGGGTGTGTTGCATCCTTCGTTTGCAATGTAACATTTTTCCAAGCCCTTTATTTTCTTTTCATTTATTATGGTCCTAACATTGAGTGTTATGTGCAATGGAAATTAAAGAGCACCACAATGCCACTTTTAAGTTAGGAACACATTGAGTTCCATATGCACTGGAAATTATAAGACACCAAAAATGCATTCCCCCATCAAGCAGTACATTATTAATTATTTTTCTTGTAAATGTCCTTATTTTTATGGAGAAACGTTTTATTGCTCTCAGGACCTTAGGGAGAGCATCTAGAAGGATTAGTTATGGATTTTGATTTTTGTCAACTACAACACCTCTGAGCCTTTAGCCCCTTCTTCCCATGAAATGAGGTACAAGCCCTTCTTGGGGTCAATGAGCCAAAAAACCCAAAAGATGAGAAAGAGGAGGGGAAGAGGTGTGAAGTGGTAAGTATGTGTGGGAATGGTATGATGACCCTTCAAGGAGACCCCCCAGTAGCAACCCTTTCCCTGAGGGTGACCCACTTAATAGGAAAACATGTCAACCACGAAGGTGAAATAAGACAAAAGGTATAATTTCCAAGAAAACATTCTATAATCAAGAAATGACCCTTTGAAACATGATCAAATACTTCAGTTATTAAAGTGACACTTACCACGAGACCGGACTTGTTACCTCATGAAGCAATACATGTTGTCCTTTATGGGCCATGTTGGTGTGGCAGATGTTTCTACGCTATTGATGATGAATGGTGATGTGTGGTGGAGCGTAGGGGATCTGTCTACTCAAATGTGGGCTCAGTTGGCCATCTAGTTCTCGACACTCCATGTATTCTACCTGCGGGCCTCAATACATAATCTCCTTATTTACCCCTAGGATGGGGAGTAACATCTGGCTCCTACATGGGGACATGGGCTCACCATAGAGTACATGAGAACCTCAACATCTCTCGGTAAGACATATTCCTACACATACTCAAGCAATATATTAGAGCATCGAGGGGTGGCTTACTCACCCTTTAATTATATAAGCAAACAATTCAAAATTTCAAAATTGACAACTTTTCCTTAAAAAGAAAATTCTGCATTTTTCAAAAACATGTAATATGACACAGGTAGATGCATCACGAAAACCATGCATAAATGCAATAAAGAAATATGTAAATCGATAACAAGTATGCAAATCTAAATAAATGTAACTAAACTACCATGAAATGAACACACAAATGAAAATGCAAGAAAACAAATGACCTACCTACTTACTTGGGGCTCGAGGCTTGTAGAAGTCAGGTCCTAAACATGTCAGGTGAAATTGTACAACCAATGCAACCAATTGATCATATCATCAAGGTATCTCCCTCCTATGCTTAATTATGTAACACAACAAGATACGTCAAGTACATAATAATCATGAGTATAAATAATCATGTGATCAATCATAGAACTCAACTCGTGGAAGTAGGTGGGAGAGAGAAAATCATGTTGGAAAGGGTAGCCACAAGCTTGATCAATCCATCTCTGAATAGGAATTCCACATATAGATGATGAATCATCCTTTTCCTCACTGAGAATACCATTTCTCTTTGAAGTTTGAGATGGGATGAAAAATCTGTAGAATATTGTATGAGTGTCAAGAGAAAAGGATAGATAATAAGGAACAAACTCAGTTTCAGAGAAATAATCCTTCTCCCTTTTGTTCATATGTGTCCAAAAATCCATACAACAAGATACCAATTATGAGACCCCCTTGATTCATGAGTGAATCATTATGTAAGATAGGACATCCGGCCAAATCTTGAGGCAAAGAAGGCTAGGAATCTATGGTATGAAACTCTAACTTCACCAGGTTGACCATCTGCTCATCAGAACTAGTGTACACTTGTAGCCGAGAATTTTCTTCCTGAGAAGGATCAAGGCCTTCAAAGAGATATGTATCACAACTCCCGGAGCGTGACTGAAAATCACCATGAGTATACTGCCAGAGGTCATTCCTGGGTGGTTGAAATAAGTCTGTGACCATATCATTATTATGTTACCAAACATCTAGGTCATACAAGTATGAAGACCAATTTTCTGAAGAAGACAACTCAACGCTCTTCTTTTGAAAACTACCCTGAATGTCATGAATGTGATCTCCATAAAAAATTACACAACCCATGTCCCATCTATGCCTCCCAATATGTACAAAATCATCAACTACGTCTGAGGGATCGTCCATGATTTCATCACTTTCCAAGTCACTAGAGAATGCACCATGAGTGTTGAAAACTTGGAAAGGAGTGAAAATCATTATCTCTTTGTCTTCATGTGCAGGGGAGAGCAAAGCTTGCAAAACTTCATCTTCATCAATTAGGGGCATGGATACAAATTCTTCAAACATTTCTTCCTTTTCTTCTTGACAACTTTCTTCAAACCTTTTTTCAAGCACCTCTTCATTACAAGGGGCTTAATTCTCAAAGAGGAGAGGTTCATATTATTGTTCTTCAAAGGATTAAAAAGGAAACTCGTGTTCTTCTCGTCATCATATGCTTGCACTTCGACGGGTGATGTCTTTTCAAGATCATGCATGTCCTTGGAGTCTTCCTCCTCCTCCTGGACCTATACTTCAAATACTTTTGCCAAGTGTTCCTCAAGGTTGTTGTCGCATTCTTCCTCCAATGAAGCCTCATTATCATCAACCTTTGTATTACCTTCAAAAAGACCTAAAATCTGCTCATCTTGCAAGGTTTTCAAGAGCTTATGATATTTGTATTTAAAATTCTTGGATCTTGGACAACAATGTTTGAGAAATTCTTCAACAAAATTCTTAAGAGAAGTGATACTCTTTGGGCTGCAAGAGTTTCTTATCTATCTCGGTTGATCTATTTCCAATAACCCTAAAAATGATACTACCAAAAGGTCTTCATGTTTTTTTTCGAGCATGGATGCATATCTCACAAGTGACAAGACATGTGAGACGACACAAGAAGGTGTTATCACTCCAAGAGTCTCTTTAGGTTGCAGCTCAAGAGAACATGGTAACTTATCAAAATTCTTAAAGATGTATTAATTTGGATCAAGTTGGATGACTTGATATGCTCTCATTCACTCAAAATGCACATGGATACACTTAAACATAGAAGGCTTTCAACTATACTTGTTTAGAAAGTTTTATCAAGATGTGAATATATGAAGAATGCTTATCATACTAGCAGAAACACACACACACAGAGCATATATGAATGGCCAGATATAATAAGGAAAGATACTTGTGAGTCTAGTCTATCAATGAAGAGACTAGATAGCGGTTATATGTCATTAGATAAACATAGATAAATGCATATAACATTCACTCATAGGCATAGAAAAGACAGAAGATGGAAGTTTGAACAATATACAAGAAAGAAACTTCTATTTCAATATATTTCCAAAATTTCTTACAGTAAAGAGTACCATGGAGTCTTCAATCTCGAACCCTGAACAATGATGCCTTTATGGGATTAAATAGTGTTTACAATATGGTTGTCAGATCCTCAAAGGATAGATCTCAATAACACTTATTAAAACGAAATCTAAAAGATTACAAAAGATAGGATTTCAGATCCAATTTTCAAGGGATAGGTATCCCATCCTAATCCCAAGACTTTAGCTCCACCTGAGCTTCCTAATGAATGTAGGAAACCATCATCATATACCTCTAACAACTGGAACACTAATCCAATCTTTGACTTTTGAAAATTAGGTCGATATTTGACCAAATCTTTCACACACAAAAATTTGACGAGTTTGTAGCGCAATACACCGTGGAAACCTGTTTTGCGCTACCAACTAGTTGTAGGATATTGTTTTAGGACACAACAAGTGAAAAGCTTCTTTGAAGAGTGAGCTAGGTGCTGCAAGAAGTTGATTTAGGCCTGATAATTCATGATATAACCTGTGTATCCCTGAAAGCTTCAAAATTTGTGGCAAAATGTTTTTGTAAATGGAAAACTTGTCTTGACAAAAAATATATCATTGTCGATTACTGATCCTATTGAGACTACTCAGGCTTCATCTCAATATCTATACCATACATTTCCCCCTTAATATAGCATCAAAAATAAACTCATCATTTATCATCAGTCATGCAAAATCTTAAAACATTTTGAATTAATCATCAAGCTTGGGAGAACTAGAAGAGGTAATCTCCTTCAAGAAGATAGCCATATTCTTCTTAATAAGCATATTTTTTGCCAAGTATAAGTGTTATGTTAGCTTCCTATTCTCTGCCTTTAGATTGAGGTTTTGTTTGTATATATTTACCAATTGCTTCCTCTGAACCCTCTTTCTTCTGATGTTCCTTTTCAAATGAACTATGGCTTCCAATGCTTCCTTTTCAAGAGGGGAAGCTCTAAATTTTGACAACTTAGCACTAGGATTTACCATATCACTGATTGGAATAGACTCCTCTACTAAAACAAGCTTCCTCCTTGAGGACCTTCTGAGAGATGGTGTGTCAATTTTAGCTTGGATAATTGGAGGATTGTATTCAATTTCCATCTAAGGGAGCTCTACAAGAGGTTATGCTTGTTCTTCAATAACCATTTCTTGGGTCTTTCCTTTTCTCTTATTTATTCTATAGACTTGGGAAAGTGAGAGTTTTAAATAAATAAGATCTTGACAAGGTTGAGGTTTTTTAGATGCAGGGGGGACAATAGAACCAGAAGGTTGAGCTATTTCAGGTGTAAGAGTAGAAGGGGCAGAATCTTGTGCTACTTCAAATGAGGGAGCAGAAGGGTCAATAGGAGGTGGCATCTCAGATGATGGGATATAGGATTCAATAGGAGGTGTTACAATCTTCTTCTTAGAGGTTTTGATTTTAGGAGGAGAAGGAGGCAAATCAATGTGGTAGTTTGATACAACTAAGAAGGTGGGCCAATCCTTCCCTTCCTTTTTCAACTATTAAAGAACTATAAGTTTTATTAAAGCATGGTGGAATATAGACTTCTGAAGCTTATCGGGTTTTCTTTGTGCAAATGAAATCATCCTTTGCAAGCTCATGAAGAGGAAAAAGGGAAAGTCTATCTCTTTCTTACTAATGAAATGGAGAAGGAGATTGATATGGTATTTCAAAACCCAGTTGTATCTTCCTTCACGTGTGAAAAACCTCTGAATGATGAATAGCAGCTTGTCATACTCCTCTATTATCCATTTCCTAGGTACACCCTTCACTAGATCATCTCCTCTATGTTCAGGTCTGAGCATATCTTGGCACCAGTCTTCCTTTTCAATTCTCTTTTCTTTGAACCATTGTTCCCCTGTCCTAGGGATATTTGTTACTTCTACAATCATATCTGCTATCACATGGATTTCCAAGGGACCAACCTTTGTCTTGCTACTCTTGTAGTTCTGTACAAAGTCCCTTGATACCTCCAGATGGTATCCTTGCAGCCTCTAGCAAAAATTCCAGCATCCCATGCATTTGAAGGAGTTGACATGGTTAGGATCTTGCTCAATTAAGGAGGTGTATGTAGGCTCAAATCTGACCAGGGAGCCTGACCTTTTCTTGGGAATGGGGTCCTTCCTTGGTGCCATGAGAAAACTGATAACGTGCTACAACTTTTTCTACACAAGAAATGGTAAGCAAAAAACCCCAATGAAGAAGAGCCTTTTTTGAATATATGCAAACCTTGAAACTACTTTGAGGGTGAGCTGCAAATATAGAAGAGGCCCTCGCTTCTTTGATGGTGGTTTAAAGAACTCAGACACACCTCCTTTTAATAGCTTTTCCCTTGAAAAAATTTGAAATTAAAAACAATTTTTTCTCTCCTAGTTTGTAGCGCGCCATATGCTGAAATGATTCTTTACGCTAACAACAGGGGCTGAGTTGGTAGCGCTTCCAATACAAAAGTACACATATGCGCTACAAACTCGCAATCATAGAAAATAATGATAAATAAAGGTCAAATCGCAATTTGAAATATATATGATGGCTTAAAAAAGGACAAAAACGGACTTATATGACCCATGACTCATCAATAGGAGGTAAATGACTTATCTTTTGACCAATAATGACCTAGGACAATGACCATGACAACCACTTAGTCATTTTTTACCTTTTGTGACATGACTCAAATTGATGACTAGATTCAATGAAGGGCACACTTTATTATATGACTCATGAGATTAAAACTTAAAAAATCACCCAAGACAATAAAAAAAATGTATTTTTATTGGGAGATAATAGAAGGATCATCATTGTACTTTGGGAGATTCTTGATATACTTCGAGGGGGCCTTGTTTGGGAACTTTGGAACATCATCGACATCAAGAGAAGGATATGCTCCATGCCATAGCCAAAAAACCATCTTTCATTATGTGCAAATAAAATCTCAATCACGAATGAAATCTTTGTACCTTTATCGAGTGGAGTCTCAAGATGAACTTTGTGATAAGTTCATAAAAAAGGGAACTTCCTTCAAATGGAGTTGACATGTAAGCTAGGGATAAGGCTTTGGGAAAGACTTGTGAAGTGTCGTTATGGGATCGGAAAGGATTCAAAATCCTCCCTGGAAATAACGCCAAAAATGTTATCGCACAGTTGTATTTTGGGCAAAGCCCAACCCAAGAAACAAATGTGTGACACAACTGGGGACACCTATCATTGTCACCTCAATATATATCCCCCTCATTTTAGTGAAGGACAATTCCAACACAAGGGAGGCTTCTTGGTTGACCCTAGGGGGATTGCAAGGGGAGAAGTAAGGAGCTAGAAGAACACCCCTATAGGTCTAGGTCTAAGGTGAACTCGAGGCTTGAGGAGAGAGTCTTTGGAGTTGTTAAATGGTTTCCAAGGTTTTGTACCTATAAAATGGTGTTAGAAAAACCAAAACAAGACCAAATATGATGACATAAGCCTCAAAACAAATGGGGAATCAACAAGAAATCTTGTTGTCCTGAAATTACAGCAGTAAGGAAATATATATATCAGCAATGAAGAAGTTATAACAACTAAAAATTAAACCATCAAAATCAAGTATATGATATTGGAAAATAAAGCTTGTAACTAGTACACAATGTTCCAATGTTTAGACCAAGACTTTGATGACAAATGAGGGTTGTTAATGAGTGTTATCAACAAAAATTTATGAAATCCCAATGGTTGTAGCAAAATTTTGCTACAATAGCAAGTTCTAGCAACTGAAATTAGCAAGTAAACCACCCAATCAATAACTTATCATCAATAAAACAATTCCCTGTGTCGTCGGATTTAGCCATTGAATGCCCCAATGAGTTAGATTATTGTGATTTTATTTAGTATTTGTTGCCATACCTGGGAGTGTGAATATTTGAGGGTTATTGGTATCCCTAAATACTTGAAGGAAGACCAATTTTCTGTTGTGGGGAATTGAAGAACTTAAGCTATTGCTCTCAATGCTCTGGGAGAAATGTTCCAACTAAATATTTTACATTTTATGTTATTAACTTCTCCGCTAGAAGCATTGAGTAAGGAGTCCAAAATTATTTTGAAGCGAGAAGTAATGGTTGTTGAAGAACCTCCCATGAGGAAGGTATCGTCTACAAATTGTGAATGATATATATGTTTGGTTCCTCGAGCAATTTGCAACCCAGGAAGATTCTCAATCACTTGTTCTTGCTCCAACTTTCTACGAAGGGTTTCAACCACAATGATGAAGAGAAGAGGTGAAAGGGGATAACCTTGTCAGCGACCTCTGCTTGCTTGAAACAAGGCTGAAGGTCTGTCATTTGCCAAGGTAGAAATCCAAGGTCTGTTGATGCAGTCTAAAATCCAACTTATGAAATTTTGGCTAAATCCAAAGCATTCCATAATCTGAAAAAGAAAGGAAACTCGGACACAATCAAAATCATTTTCCATATCTAATTTGACGACCATACCTTTTCTTTTGGTTTGGTAACTTGTATGGATTGCCTCTTGAACAACTTTTATGTTATCCACAATTTGTCGATCTTGCATGAAGCCTTCTTGATTGGGGGAAATGAGCTTAGATAAGACATTTTTTAGGCAAGTGGTTGTGATTTTAGTGAGGATTTTTGTAAGAGGAGTTGCACAGGGATATAGGTCGGAATCGGGAGAAGGTAGTAGGATTAGTTTTTTGGGGGATCAAAGAAAGGAAAGAGGAGTTTGTGTTCCCTCCTATCTTTAGAGACTGGTGAGTGTATCAGAGCATTCTTTTCAAATATGTTTTTAAGGTGTCCCAGAAAGAGCGATATAAGGATATGGAGAAACCATCTAGGCCAGGTGCTTTGTCAGGTTCGAGGTTCCAGATAGCATGTAGGATTTCATATTATAGGATCGGTTTTCATAAGATCTTAATTTTCTTCTCTTGTGATCAAGGATGAGATGTTCTCAAGCATGGATTGAATGCTTGATGGATCTTCCTCTTTGTCCTGTGTATATACATCAGTAAAGTGTTCCCAGGCTACCGCTTTGATTTCCTCAAATTCATTGAGGGGAGTACCATCCTCCTGAGTTATTTTTAGGACATTGTTCCTAGATTGTCGAAATTTAGCTTGATTGTGGAAAAAAATGGCGTTTCTTTCACCGGCTTGAAGCCAGAGACTTCGAGATTTTAGCCTTCAATATTCTTCTTCCCTTTTATGGCTTGCTGATATTTTCATTGAAGCTCCATTTTAGTTTGTTGTATTTGAGGAGTTAATTATGCTTCCTCTGAGTTTTTGCAAGTCATATAGTTTGTATTTAATGATTTTTTTCTCTTCTACCGAGGAGAAGGAGAGCGACTTGGCCCAATGCCTAATATCTTGTTTGACCATAATAAGTTTATGTTCCTAAATGTACACCGGAGTGTCCGGAATCTAGGTTTCCCAAGTTGAGTTTATTAGATTGGCCACTTCTTGATGGTGAAGCCACAGGGGGTTATAGCGAAAAGGAAGAGGACCATAATTAGGGAGGGATTAAAAATGGAGAGAGATCGGTTTGTGATCATAGGTTAGAGAGGGGGGAATGTAGGATTTTATGGGGGAATTTTGAAGGAGAAAGATATTATGAACAAGGAAACTGTATAATATTGTGGCTATGTGCCCTAATCCGACATGCATGTTGATCCAAGTGAATTTTCCACGCTGAGGAGGGATATCTAGAAGATCCCAATCAAGAATAAGCTCTTCTAGCGAGTCTTTGAAGGGGTCTCTGCCAAAGATCCCTCCTTTTTTTCCCCACTGTTATGGATTATATTTAGATTTCCAACAATGATGTTATTTTCAGAGAGATCTGAGTTCCTCAGACTGGGAAGAGATTCCATCACTTTGCTTTTTATGTAGGGTTATTTGACATATACACATTGAAAATTGCATAACAAAAATTGCATTGAATGTGTTTTAATTTGGTGAAGATTCAATTCTAGGAGTGGCATTGGTGTTCCAAAATTACCTCATGCTTGTCCCATATGGTGCAGAATCCAAATGTCGCCGAAGGCTCCTCGTGCATCCACAATAATATGGTTAATGTTGCGCCAAAAATATTTACATTGCTTCATGACTTCTTCAAAGCTCATCTTGGTCTCTTGAATTAGGAGTACACTAGGTTCTTGGTTTTGACCAGATCTTTGACAACCAAAGTTTTGGGTCCACTGCCTAGACCCCTACAATTCTAGGAGACCGAGATCATTATTTCAAAGGGTTGGAGTGGGCACCCCCTTTATTTGTTGCACCTCCGCTGGGTTTTTTTTTTCTTTCTTTTTTATTTGGGTTTGTTCCTACCATGCTTGGCAGTGTTTTTTGTGATCCCAAGAGGATATCCTTGTGTGCTTGCTCTTCTTTGACTGTTCGGGAGGATCCCCTACCAAATTTGTGCAGATGTATTTCCTCTAAAGCTCGATCATCTTGTCCTTCTTCACCTAGACTTTTTGCTTCCAAGATATAGTGTGCCTCTGTGAAGGCGATTTCGACATCTTTGAAAGCTTCAATATATTCCATGTGGGGATCTTGCAAATCTGCTCCCTTGAGTCCCAAGAATTCAAAAGAAACATCTTTTTCCTTTCTATGTTTCTGGTTTGCTTGAATCTTTGCATGCGTTTGAGGCACCTCTTGAATTGAAGGCATCTCTTTGTTGTTTATTCTAATGCTACTTTGAGTTGACATTGCTTCTACCTTTGAGTCCGCTAGCTGGGAGAGGGACTCAAAATTGTTTTGGGATCCAACTAGTCCAGTTTTTCGAGAATTTTCAATAGCTTTGGTGGGATATTTAGATCCAGCATTGAAAGGGCATGTTGAGGTTGAGGGGGGGATAATTTCAGCACTTCCAAATTTGTGTGAAATTGCTTGCCATTGATCTTCTTTTCTGGAGCTAGCTGGGGTTTTCTCTACCTTCTTACAGTTTCTTGCAAAGTGCCCGTACTCATGACATATTTTACATTTGAATGGAAACTGCTCATAGTCAAGTTGTTGAACGTGTTTCCAATTGTTCAAGGATATTACTACTGCTTCAAGGATTCCTTTCTCTAAAGCGACCTTGAGATTACTACTACTTCAAGGATTCCTTTTTTTCCCCAATTCTTTTCGTTCCAGGTAGCCATTGTCTTGGGAGACGGCCAAATTCCAAAAAAAATCCCTATTAACCCACGATCGACTAAGGCTAGCGCTTTCCTTCTGGATGAGATGGGGGGTAGGGCGTCTTTGGGCATTTCTTCGAGCTTTTTGACAAATTGTGAGGGCCGAGTCTCCGTAGAGTTCATCGAAGCGGCCACCATTGCTTGGAAGGCCTATA